>CM017450.1:0-201289 GCA_007674295.1 Antonospora locustae
AATTGTGTACTCCTGCGCAGGGTGGTAGGCATATCTTTTTCGGCCGTCCAGCCTCGCCAGCAATCCCCCAGCTCTCTTGATGCAAGCGCATCCACTCTCCTGCTGTCTCCTCCTCCACTCTCTCCTCTCGTCTTCCCTGCTGCCTTTGTCCAGATACACGTCATACGTCAGTGTCAGCCTTGTCCCCTTGTGACCGTCGACACCTCGTGGTCCGTGTCGCAGAAAAAGCATGCCCAGTCCATCTCCTTCTCCCCCGCCTTTCCCCACTCAAAGTCTATTCGTATTCCCCGCTTGTCCGTCACAGAAAGCACCCCGCCCTCAAAGCGAAACGGAAGACACACCACTAGCGATGCCACACATGCCCTCTCCCCGCACCGTGTCCTTGTGACTTGCGAAGTGCCCGCCCTCCTCGTATATTCCCAGCTTGTGTAGCTTCACCGTGAAGTCCCTGTCTCCTAGCAGCCTTCTGACCTTCCTGTAGAGCTCTGCATTGTTCTGCGGGACATACTGCGTTGCTATCTCACTTCCCCTCAGCTCACGCGCCTTTCGGACGCTCTCGTCATACACCGTCTCCGGCCCCTTTCCGAAGCACGACTGCGTCGCGCATGCCTTCATCCTCCTTAGATCCGCGTCTGTCCAGCTGTGCAGGTCGATCGTCCCCGGCGCCGACTCCTCTCCTGCCCTCCAGTACACCAGTTTTGAGACATCGTCTCCGAGCTTAACTCGCCCTCCCGTGCAGAACTGCTGCGTTCCGCATTTTTCTACTATCCTCTCAAACTCTGTCTTTGCATCCGCCTCCTGGTGTCCATCCTCGCTCCTCCCGGCCCATGCTCTTTCTGCCACCATGCTCATCTGCACAATCATGCCTGCACAAAACGCCACTCGGACTCCGTTTCCAAACATATGGGCTCCTTCCTTTTTGCTTTAAGCCCTACCCCTTTCTAGCATCGTCTTCTTTGATATCCCAACAAAACCCCCTGCTCCAATGCACCTCGCCTGTCCGCGCTCGTGCCTCTCCCGGCGCCTCGTTGCCTTTCCCTTCCAACCCGATGTCTCGCCTCCCGTGTCCCTCTGCCGCTCCGAGCGCGGCGTGTCATGGTCCCCTCTCTTCGTGCCCGTCTGCACCTCTCTCGGAAACTTTCCCGACTTTTTGCGGCTCTGCCTGTTGTAACAGACGACTGCGCTGGTGTGAACGCTGCTGGCATGATGCGAGCGGGGCTTGTGCTGGTGCTAAACACACCCTCCGTGTTGCTAGTTCTCATACTGAATTTCGTACTTGCCGGTGAAGTGCACAGTGAGTGCACTCTCGTCTGGACGCATGCTGATGTCCTGTTCTCATACTGAATTTCGTACTTGCCGGTGAAGTGCACAGTGAGTGCACTCTCGTCTGGACGATGCTGATGTCCTGTGTGCCGAGACAACACAGCACATGCATTCCCATGCACTCCATTCTCTGCAGATACATAGGCTGTTTTTATCGTCTGTAAATGTGGTGATGGTGTTGTCACTTCATTCGTGAACACACACGCACAGACTCGATGACGTACCTAGCAATGCTCTCATCTTTTTGGACTGCAGTTTGACAGATGTACTGGAGAATCGCGCTAGAATGTGATAGCTGCAGAAAGAATTATTTATTTGTTCTTCTGCCTGATGCTGATGTCGTTCTGTATCAACTTCATTTCGAACGTGCTTCTTCTCTGCATGTCCGATCCTGCCAGGTTGATTATCGTTTGGACCGTTGTGGTAACGTTTGTATCAAAACATCTGTTTTCTCCAGAACTCACCACATGCTCTCTCTTTGTTGTTCTGTGCTTTCCTCTGCCTCTCTGCGAGTTCTTGTGCACTGTGTCTCTCTCTTCTGCATACTCTTCTCGCCCAGCCTTCTCGTGTCTCGTTGATCTCCTAGGCTGGTTTCCGCATCACGTACGACGCGTGAGCTTTCTGCAGAACTCGTCCTGCACGTTACCCACACTGCCCCGTGAATGTCCTGATCGTACGTGCCCATTCGCGACTCGTACTCCGTGCGTATGCCCTGCCTGTCTCGTAGTATGTGTCGCCACGTGTTGTGCACGTTCTGAGAGCGACTCTGTGTACATTCTCCATCCTCGAAATGCATTTTTGTCTATGCCGTAGACGGTCTTGATGTAGCTTGCCATGTCTCTTCTGTCGGTGGTGGGCGGTGCGTGTCTGGCAAGAAGGTTGTGTGGACTGTGTATGGGGTGAGATGCTTTCGATGACAGTGAGTCGTGTCTCTCTATGTTCCAGTGGAGAGTGTCCTCTCTGAGTCTCTGTACACGTTGTCCTCGTTAATCACCGTGACAGGGCCTGCAAATTAGCTCTACGAGAGAATGACTCTGTCTTCGAGCCGCTCACGAAGATCCTGCCACCCAAGAGTGTCACCCTCACCGCGCCCCACAAGGGGATTGTTTCTGAGATCGAGCATCTTGACGTTCTGGAGATCTGCTATTGTGTGCGGGAGCGAAGTGAGTTGATTGTTTCTAAGGCCAAGCACCTGCAGTTGTGACAGTTCGTCTATTCTCATCGAAAGCATTGTCAGTTCATTACGACTTAGACTAAGTACTTGGAGCTGTGACAAGCCACATATTCTCTCTGGAAATGTTGCTAGCTTGTTATCGCTCAGATAAAGCATTTGCAGCATCGAGAGGTCACCTGTACTTTCGGGAAGTGCTGTCAGTTTGTTACCACTAAGATAAAGCTCCTTCAGCATCGAAAGGTTACCTATTCTGTCTGGAAGTCCTGTTAGTTCATTAAACATAATATGAAGCACTTGCAGCATCGAGAGGTCACCTGTGCTCTCCGGAAGTCTTGTCAGCTTGTTTCCACTAAGATCAAGCATTTGCAGCCTCTCCAGACATCCTATTGTCTCTGGAAGTGCAGATAGCTTGTTGCCACTAAGATCAAGCATTTGCAGCATCGACAGATCTCCTATACACTCTGGAAGTGCTGTCAACTGGTTGCCACAATCAAAGCCCTGTAGCCTTCCAGACGTCTATTGTCTCTGGAAATGTTGATAGTTTGTTGCCACTAAGATAAAGCATTTGCAACATAGACAGATCTCCTATGCTCTCGGGAAGTGCTGTCAGCTTGTTACCACTAAGATCAAGCCTCGCAGCATCGACAGACCTTTCCCTAAGTCTTCAGCCTTTCAAGATCAGCATTCGCATCCCAATTTCTTCTGGAAGTTCTGTCAGTCGGTTGCCACTGAGATCAAGCTCCTCCAAGTCCTTGGCTTCAAACACCTCTCTTGGTATCTCTCGAAGCCATCTTCCTCTGTAGTTAAGACTCGTTCCTGCCACTTCAAGTATTTGCACCAGTGCAAGTGCGACATATGCTGCATTTCTGATCATGGGTATATACTTCGTTCTCTTGATTACTTGTCATGACAGAAACGTATAGAATTGACATCTGATGACAGGTCCGCTGTCTTGTGTCAAGGAAAAGAAAGTCCTCTGGTGTCGAAAAACAAACCACCGCGAACTCTAGTGCAACGGCACAGTGTGGGCTGCCTGTGATATGTGATGCTTGAGATGGTTCTCCAGTTTGGAAATGTTATAGTGCTGTTGCAACGTGTCGCTGCTCGTGTCTCTACTGTGTGCTCTGCATATGCTGCAGTCTAGACCGTGTACAACGTGTGTCTGTCCTCAAAGAGCTGATGTCTTGACCTTGCCAGCTGAAAACTTCCCGAAAACCCCTCAACTGCACCGGCTCCATCTGGTGGTACGCTGAAAAACTGGTGTGGTGTTCCGAGCTCTTTGGCTGCATGGTGGAACGTGCAAGGACGCATCCAACGGCTTGAACTGGAATGCTATCATTCCAGGGAAATCAACAGCATACCTCTCTATGTTGTGCTATTCCTGGAATACGTTTCACTTGTTGCGTGCTATGTGCTCCTTTTTTGACAACTCTCATAAATGCATGTCATTGCATTTCTGTCCACCTCTCGATCTTGTCGTGTTTGCGCGACCTTCTTTTTGTGCTCTCTCCAGTCATCTCCTGTTCTCGTGACTCCTGCTTTGGTGTGCACGCTTCTTTTGTGCTGGATCGCGCGACCTGCTCGTTGTCCAGATCAGTCATGGGACACGGCCTCCATCCTCGCATCTTTGCCAGACTTCCTCCGGACGAGTTGAAGAACACTGACAGTTGACTGGACAATGCCTCGCGAAAAGGATTGTGGCCCGTTGTGAAAATTTATTTAGATGTGCTGCTCTTGCTGCCATTTGGTCCAGCGCGTCCGTGCTTGCTGCTCTTGGACGCACCAGTCTCCTCGCTGGCTGCTACCAAAGTGCAGAGACACTGTGTGACTTGCAGGCCTTGGCTGTACATGGCCAACACAGTGTCTTTTCGGTCGGCCGTTATGGCACCTCGTGTTGGTTTTCTCTTTCGAAATGCTATTTTTCTATGTGACATCTGAGTCCTCCAAGATGTATCAAAAACTGCTCTTCTTGCACATCACAGCCACTTATGTTCAGTCTCTCAAGCCTTGTCATCTCTCCCACTGTCTTCCAGTCTTTGTCGCTTAGGTTTTTGTTGTGCGAAACATCTAGGTCTGTGAGATTCAGCTTCTGCATTTGCTGTGCGATCGTTCCTGGTTTTATGTCACAGCCACTTATGTACAGCCTCTCAAGCCTTGTCATCTCTCCCACTGTCTTCCAATCTTCGTCGCTTAGGTTTTTGTTCAACGAGACATCCAACTCCACAAGATTGTTCTTCAGTTTCTGCAGATGCTGTGCAATCTCCCCCGCTTGTATATTATAACCCCTCATGTCCAACTTCTCAAGCCTTGCCATCTCTCCTACTATCTTCCAGTCTTCGTTGCTTAGTCTTCTTTTCCACGTAACATCCAGCTCTACAAGATTCTGCTTTTTTGTGTGCTCTTCACTGCTCTTTATTCTCAGCTCTGTCTCCTGTGCCTTGCAAACGATTCTCTCCAGCATCTCTCTGTCTTCTGGCTTCCACTCCTCTATTTCTATTTTCACCACTATGCCCATCACCTCCATCAGCACCTCCACCAGTCGCTGCACCTCTGTCTGTCCCCTGTACTCCTCGCTCGCCTCCACTATCAGCTCCCAGTCATCTGTCCTGTTCTCTCTCTGCTCTTTCTTGCTATGACTGCGCCGAAGATCAAGCGTCTTTCTCTTCTCGTCCACTGTCAAGCTCATTCCGTGCTCCTCTGCATACAGTCTCAGAAGGTGTTGTGTGTACAAAAAGGTGTTGTCTGTCTTGTTGGGATCTGCCACAAGCTCTTTTTCGATCTCCTCGATGTCTCCTATTGCTGCCTCTTTGTTGTCTTCCTTTGTCTTTCTTTCCACATACAGTTGTCGAAGATCCTGCGTGTATAACAAGAAGTTCCATGGCCTTCTGCCTATTGACTCCTCTTCTTTTCCGGACACCTTGATCTCTTCTATTGCTGATTTCTGCCTTGCTCTCTTGTGGTCTTCCTTTGTCTTTCTTCCCAGCTTGTCATAGCATGCCCACTCCCACTCTTTTCGTATGCCCAGGTAATCCATCACATGCAGAATATCCACCATGTCGCCTGCATTCACCTTCTCCTGCTCGTTTCCGATCATTATGTTGTATGTCTTCTCAAAGATCTCTGCGTCGCATCTGATCTCGTAGCTCTCCCCATCGCGCTTTGCGATTTTCTCCATGTACTCAGACACATGCAGAATGTCGACCTTTCCTGTGCTCTGGTATGCCATTGCATGCAGAATCGCCTCCACCTCCTAGCCATCGACCTTGCTCTGCAGTCTTCCTCCATGCGTTCGGACTGCTCTACCAAACGCGTCTCTGTTCCACAGAACCTCCACTTCACGTCTTGTCTTGTGCACGTGTGCACTCTCTGTGTATGTGCTCAGATCGGCCATTGCTCTCAAAATCGTCTCCATCTCCTCGACATCGACGTGGACCTGCTGTCTTCCAAGCATCTTGACTGCCCTGCCAAACACATCTCTGTCCCACTGAACACACGTGTCGAATCTGTATGTTTTCTCTTTGTATATGTCTCCCCTTTCTTCAACAGACTTGACTTTAACTCATTAGAGAGGTGCACAGTGAGTGCACTCTCGTCTGGATGCATGCTGATGTCCTGTGTGCCGAGACAACACAGCACTTGCATTCCTAGGCACACCATTCTCTGCAGATACATAGGCTGTTTTTTATTGTCTGTAAATGTGGTGATGAAAGTGCTGTCATTCTGTGCTGTCACTTCCACAGACTCGATGATGCACCTAGCAGTGCTGTCACTCTTTTGGACGCAGACTGACCGAGTATACTGGAGACTCGCGCTAGAATGTGACGGATGTAGAAAGTCCTTTGTTTGTTCATCTACATGATGCTGCTGTTGCGCTGTGTCCATGCCATTTCGAACATGCTTCTTCTCTGCTGTCCGACGCTGCCAGGTTGCATGACCGTTTAGAGTATTGTGGTAACGTTTGTATCAAAACATCCGTTTTCTCCATAACTCTCCTCACGCTCTCTTTTAGTTGTTCTGTGCTTCCTCTGCCTCTCTGCGAGTTCATGTGCACTGTGTCTCTCTTCTGCATACTCTTCTCGCCCAGCCTTCTTGTGTCCTTGTTGATCTCCTAGGCTGGTTTCTGCATCACGTACGACGCGTGAGCTTTCTGCAGAACTCGTCCTGCACGTTTTTCACACTGCCTTGTGAATGCCCTGATCGAACGTGCCCATTCGCGACTCGTGCTCTGTGCGTATGTCCAGCCTGTCTCGTAGTATGTGTCGCCACGTGTTGAGCACGTGCACGTTCTCTGTAGCCTGTCCAGGTGACACCAAAACGTCCAGAACGATGCTCTTCAGCACTCTCACTATGTGTTCTCCCCCGTGCAGTGCTCGGTGCACCATGATCAGAGACGCCATCTGCCTGCCGAGACACCACCGCAGGACCTCGCACAACTCAGGCACATATGCCTGTGCAGTTCCTCAGCCTGACGAGCGCTGTCTTGAGCAGGGCCTGTGTTTCTGCAAGGACTCTGTGTACATTCTTGATCTTAGAAATGCATTCTTGTCTATGCCGTAGACTGTCTTGATGTAGCTCGCCATGTCTCTTCCGTCGGTGACAGGTGGTGTGCACCCAGATGGCAAGAAATGTGCCAGAGTCTCTGTGTGTCCCAGTGGAGAGAGTCCTCTCTAAGTCGTCTGTACACGTCGTCCTCGTTGATCACTGTGACAGGGCCTGCAAGCTCGCTCTGCCAGAGAAGGACATCGTCTCCGAGCCGTTCACGGTGGTCTTGCCACCTAAGAGTGTTGCCCTCGTCGCGCTCGATTCTTAGATTAAGCATCGTGATTTTTGGAAGACTCGCTATTGTGCGTGGAAGCGTAGTCGGTTCGTTGCTGTTAAGATACAGCACACACAGCTGCGACAGGTGCTTATGCTCTCTAGGAGTGCTGCCAGCTTGTTATAACTAAGATAAAGCACCTGAAACATCGAAAGGTCGCCAGACTCCTGGAAAGTGCTGCTAGCTTGTTATCACTCAGAGAAAGCACTTGCAGCTGCGACAGGTCGCCTGTTCTCTCCGAGAGTGCGGTAGCCTGTTGCAGCTGAGGTCAAGCATCTCCAGGTTCATAACCTCAAACACCTCTTCTGGTACTGCGCAAAGGCATTTTTCTCTGTAGTCAAGTGTTGACCCTGCCACTCTATGCATGGGATCTACAGCTTCATCGACCAAGTGGGCAAAGTGTGCTGAATGATTGACAGACAATGAGAAGGCCAATGGAAAGTGGCACAACGGTCGACCTGTCTAGCTAGATATGCGAACGACTGATCACAAGTCTTTCTTGAAAAATGGACAGAGATCATGAGTAGATCGCTGCTCTGTGTCTTACCTGGCCTTTCCGAGAAAGTGGCTTGTTCCAAGCGATGCATCAGGCCAAGGCTCTCAACGGCTGCACTCGACTGTGCAGTGTCACGCCGGCTTGCAGAGGTGCGCTTGCACGAGGCTTGCACACGTGAAGAAGCTGCGGAGTGGTGCTCTATGCTATGTTACGATTCAGCAGGTGCAAGCTTGCAACTGCCACCTCGAGAAACGCAAGACTTTGGAGAAGTACTTTGGTTCAACGAGCCTCTGCTTTTTCTGGAGTTTGGCAGGTGTTATTTGACGATATGAAGACGCGATGCAGTTGTGCAGCGTCCTGGCGCATCAGTAGACGGAAAGGTCTCAGTTGGTGCACATGCTGCTAATATCTCTGCATCTCTGTGCTGCCCAGGTGCAAAGTGTGTGGAGCTGCTTCATTCGACATCGGCCCCTGCTCTGAGTGCTGCCCTGAATGCACTGGCAGGTGCCACGAACAACCACAGGCGCCTCGAAGCATCACAAATGGGCTCTAGCGGGTGTTCTCCATGCTCCTCACAAGTGGCCCTGTGTGGTCTTGGTTCTCAGCTAATCTGTGGAGTGCATGAGCCTGCTTGTCTTTCTGCACAATCACTCGCTGTACGTCTGCAACTTGTATTCCTAGACCCCTGCCTTTTGCAGAAGCATGTCGTTCTGTGTCTTTCACAAGCCCAAGCCAGACTCTGGAAATGTGTGCTCGGTTCGCCACTAACGCACAGATGTAGCAAAGTAGCATTTCCCAGTTAGAGTTTATTCAGAAAGATGCAATGCGCATCTTCTCAAGGGTGCAACTCTGCAGAAAAAGCAGCATGCATGTGGCTGTGCCGGTGTGTCGTTCCGCCGATGAACCTGCATGCTTCTGACTCTCCAGCTCTTTTGGAACATTCAGCCTTTCTCTTTCGCGCCAGTTCACCAACTCTTCTTTTTCTCTACTATACTCTTCTTTGATTCATCTACACCGCTGACGCGCATAGCGGCAAGGTTGTGGCTTCGGAGTTGTGCTGCTTGCATTCCAGCACCTGGCTTTTTCTTTGTGGCTCCATCAAGGAATGCAATGCCAGGTGAAAGTGGAAGACCGGTACCAGGAAGTCAAAGCCCGATGCCAAAGCAAGCAGTGCCAGGCACTCGCCACACACAAGAAATGGCATCTTCGCAGGCATGCAGAGAGCGAGAAATCCGAGGACGGAAAGTACGTGTCTTCGCAGTGCAAGCGACATATGTGAGTGTTTCTTTTCATCCACAACTGAATATTCGCTAGCACTGATCCTGCATTCTGCATGGCACCAGGTATATTCTTACATTCAGTGCTCGCATGACACCTGGTCACTGTCTTGTGTCAGCAGCACTCGCCTTTCAAACCTCTTTCGCAGCTCTCGCCACCCCATCTGCGTCTTTGTGCTTATTTCTCGCAGTGGGTTGTCTCGAAGGTCCAGAACAGCTATCTTACCCAGCTTCTCTACTTCCCGAGGAACCCACTCCAGTCTGTTTCCTTGTAGATTCAGCCTTTGAAGCTGCTCTAGTTTACACAACCCCACAGGAAGCTCTCGCAGTCTGTTTCCCTCGACAAAAAGACCCCTAAGCCTCTCTAAATTTCCCAGCGTCTTTGGAAGCGACTCTAGCAGGTTATCCCCCACGTAGAGCCACTTCAGCTGCGCAAGTTTTCCGATGCTTGCGGGAAGCGACACCAGCTGGTTTCCTTCCAAGTGCAGCTCTCGCAATAGCAGCAGGTCCCCGATGCTCTCTGGAAGCGACGCTAGCTTGTTGTTCTCAAGGTGCAGCCACCTCAGCCGACTCAGGTTGCATAGTCCCACAGGAAGCTCCCGCAGCCTGTTGAAGCCCACATAAAGTTCCTCCAGGTGCTCCAGGGTTTTCAGTGTCTCTGGAAGCGTTTCCAGCAGGTTGCAGCCTAGGTAAAGCCGCTCCAGCATAACAAGCTCCCCGATGCTTGCAGGAAGCGATGCCAGGCGGTTGTTGTCCGCACCCAGCCACAGAAGCTCGTTCATGCACCCTAGCGTCTCTGGAAGCGTCTCCAGCTGGTTGTATCCGACATACAGCCACAACATGTGCTTCAGTCTTCCAATGTCTGCAGGAAGCTTCTTTAGCATGTTGTTTCCAACGTTCAGCTTTTCGATGTTAATCGTCCCCATCACCTCCTCCGGCACCTCCTCATGTCCTGCGCCTGAACAGTTCATAGATATCCCTGCCACACCAGCCACCAGCACATGCATCCACACCACCGCTGACAGCAATGCTTCTCCCATGGGCCTCTTTTTCGTGTCTTTGTTCCACAGACTAGCGCCCCTGCAAGTCTGATTGTGCTTCAGACTCCGCGCTGTCTTGTCAAATCAACACCCGCCATTTTTCTTTTGCACACCCTTCATAGCCGCCGTTCGCTGGTTCTACTTCTCTTTACATCTTGTGCCCTCCGTTCTGGGAGAGGCCTCTCGTTCCATTTTCTGCAGCACCGCCACCAGCTTGTTCGTTCTTGCCAACCTATGCATTGCATGTTTGCCGAGGTCACTGGCAACTGTCTCGGCGAGGAGTGAAAATGTGTGCTGCTGAGAAGCTTGGGCAAAGAAATCGGAGACACAAAGAAGATAACACAAGAAAAAAAAGAAGAAGATGCAGCAAACTATTTTTATGTTGCGAACCATCAAGCGGCCTACATTCGGCCCAAAGCCCAGTTGTTGAACAAAGTCTATGTCTTCCTATACCCTGTACAGTCTGTGTCCAGGCAGATGTAAGCCTGCAGTATTTCTGCCTCTCTGTCTAGTCTCAGCGTACGTCTACGCCACTCTGTCGCCGTTCCGCTATGATACATGCGCGAAGATATAACTACGCGACACTCTGATCCTTCCGCTTTGCCTGCTTCTCAATGTGTCTCATGCTTTCTGGTCTGTCTTTGCAGCAGTCCATGTGCAGCTTTGTAGGTTCCTCATCTCTCCTGTATTCAGATGTTTATATTTGTTCAGCACATTTTCGGTGGGACAAGCGCCCCCTGCTCCGCACACCTCGCTCGCAGCTTTCTCCTTGTCAGGATCCTGCTCCAAAACTCTTGGCTTGTCGCAGCCTTATCTGTGTACCATCTGCGCCAGCCTGCTCCTCAGATGCTCACAGCTTGTCCATAACATCCCAGTGTCCAGAACATAACTTCTTGCAACATGTGCCACCTCTGTGTTCTGCTCCCGCCGATACTTAATATTCTGCGGTCTTGTGTTGCAGTCGCCTATGTCTGGCATCCCAATGTCCCGCATTTGTTCCAGCTCGCCAAGGTCTCTTTGCTCATGTTCTTTTGTACATATGCGGCTCTTTCAGGCTTCCAAGCACCAGCAGATTGTGCTCTCCGTCAGCCCCAACTTGCAGTGCCAAATGTAAAGACTCCTCGTATCTAGTCTTTTCTATCTTGTAGATGCTATTTCTGTCCAAGCTATTTTTAGAGAGACAGGCTCTCGTAGACTCTGTAGACCCTGCTCATTGCACCAACCGCGTCTATTGTCTCGTTTTCCGCTTGCGCATTCACGTCCTGCATGTCTGCACACTTGCGCAGCATCTGCAGTAAAAACACCCTCGCTACGGCATGTATCTCCGTTCTACATATCCTTCACAAATATTGCCCACTCGCCTATTCTCCAGTCCCAGCACTTTGCACAAGCCCTCTGCATTTACGCGCTCCATCCGCATCAGCTATCTCGCTTGCTCTCTGCCTTACCTGAAGCTGCGCTGCTCAGCTCACCGCTTCCCTGAACAGTCCTAGATGCACAAGCATTGCTGTAGCATGGACTGATCTCATCGCCGTGGCATCATTCCCCTCTTTTTTCCCCACTTTCCAAAACAGGTCTCAGTGATGCTTCCCTGTACGGCCAGAGAAAGATAAATGAGCTTGCTGCCATGGACATTTCTTTCACACCAAACACCTCTGTGTTTTTCATTCGCCGAATAGCCTCCAGATCCACGTCGCTCAGCGGAGTCCAGCCCATGTCCAGGCGTCTCAGCTGCTCTAGCCGCTTCAGCGTCTTGAGACATCCCTTTTCGACTCTGCACATGTACATGTTCAGCACCTGCAAACTCTCCATCTTACATACTGCTGCAGTGTCATCTGCAGATATTCTTGCCCGAGAGACGCTCAGGTACTCCAGGTTCTTCAGTCCACCGAGACTTGCAAGAACTCCCTGATTTCTTCCGCAATCGTGCATGCAGAGTCTGCGAAGGCTCTGCATTCTCCCTATCGCAGACGCACTCTCTGTCACAAGACGGACTCCAGAGATGTCTAGTTCATGCAGCTCTCCCTGCAGCTGCTCGAGCTCTCTGCTTTCCACACTGCATCCCCGCATGATAAGAACTCTTAGGTTCCGGAGTTCCTTAATGCTGGCAATGTCCTCTCCATCAAGTCTGTTTTGTGAGACATTGAGATTACACAGCTGCGCGAGACCTTGCAGCTGTGTCAGGCTTCCTCCTGTTAGTCTGCAATCAGCTATGTTCAGCAGTACAAGACTCGTCAATGTTCCGATGCTCATCATGTCCTCCCTGCTCAGCTTGTTTTGAGAAACACAAAGACTCTTCAATGTTGTCAATCCCCGTAGATGCGCTATGTTTCCTTCTGAAAGTTCACAGCTGTTCATGTTCAGCAGTTCAAGCCCCTCCAGCTTACAAAGCACTGACATGAACTTCTTGTCCACGCTGTTTCCAGACACATCCAGTTCCCGCAGGCTCCCTATCTTTCCAACGTGCACAACATCCCGGGCACTAAGTCCGCAGTACGCTATGTTCAAGCTCGAAAGCCTTGGTAGCGATACAACTGCCGACATGCCATCTTTCGCAGGCTGCTCCATGCACATGTCTACGAACATCCTGCGCTGGAGCTTGTTGTGCGAGATATTCAGTTTCTTCAAGCTTGTAAGCCTCTGTATATGCACTAGGCCCTGTGCATCTATGTTGCTTTTGCTCATGTTGAGTGTTTGCAGCCTCTCAAAGCCACTAACCCATGCTTCCAGGCCGCTCACCTTACAACCCTGCATGTCTAAGGCCCTCACATCTGCAACATCAATAAACCATCCTAGTACCTCCTTCAGACTGTCTTTCCTTGAAGCAATCGCTCTTGCTACTCTGCAGTGCACCTTCATTGAGACGACAGTGTCCACTTTTTCTGCACATCCATAGCAGCAGTACTGGGGATCCTGCGCACACAGCACCGCATGCTGCTGGCAAACTCGTACATCCATGTTCTGTGCCCCTGCACATACTCTCAGCAGCTGCAGTGCGTACACGTATACGTCAGGTATCTGCATCTTCAGCTCTCTCACCTTTCTAAACACGCTGCTGTTTACCTCGGTCGCCCTCGCAAGGTTGTGGTAGAACGTCGTCTTCTCGTCCCCGTTGCGCAAGCGCAGGTCCCGTGCCAGCATCAGGACATCGACTACGTCATCACAACTGAGTACGTGCATCGTGAACTGCATATCAAACAGCTTTTCCGCATACAGAAATGTCTTTGGTGTGCACACCAAGTCAACTCGTAGCTCACCGCCTGCAACAACATCACGTATGCATGCATTCACATGCTCTGATTCCCTGAACATTCCGCAATCTTTAGAACGCTTTGTTCGACCATTAACCACTCCGTCACTGTTTATAAAGTAGACACTCACCTCTTTCAGTGCAAGCACGTGCAGTACTACTGTTGCTGCCAACACAAGCCCTTGTCTCAAGCCCCTTGCAGTCATGGGTGCCTGTTTGCATAGAATCAACCCCTGTGGAGCTCGCGGTGCTGCATCTGCAGACAGAGCCTGTTCAAAACAAAGGAAAAATGTCTATGTTTACTCTGCTTTTATGGCAGAGGCACCTTGGCCCCACAACCTCGCATCATGGCTTTTCTGTCTTAGGTCTAGATTCCGGCGCATCAGTCACAGAAAGTCCTTTAGGGCCTCAATATCTGGAATGTGCATGGGGTCTCGAATCGATTTTGTGTCTGTTCATGATTGGTTTCGCAGTACCTCTTGTGTTTGTGATTTTGTGCACGTTGTTCTTGCTCAGGATGTTCCAGGAAACATCAGGTTCTCTTCGTAAATCCATTTTTCGAGGTGCTCAAGACACATGCTCAAACTCGCAGTACATCATATGTAGAGTCGTATGGCTCACAATGCACGCGCTTCCTGACATATAGTGCACACATTTAGACCTCCACACAGAGTGTACTCTTGCTTTCCTAGCGGTGTTTTCGCCAAGCCCTCTGATGTACTATGCTCCACTGGCCAGTGGTACAGTATTACAGTCTCGCATGCACTCAGAATACCCAGAAAGCAGGTGAGACACAATGCACTTATAACGTCAAACAGATTGTAGTCTGCAAGGTCAAGCGCAGTATTAAACAGACCTGGTGCCCACGGCAGCACAGAATCTGGCCTTCAGACCACCCTTTCCGAACAAACATTCCTCGGGCAATCTCCTTATGCATGTTATTAGGTGCACAGACATTTTAAACACTGTTCTGTGCATGCTTACTCTCTTGTCTTGGCGATTTGGCCGTTGCTCTCATAAAACACAATATTAATCGTTTTGCAGCTGCTAACAAGGACAACAAGCTCGATGAACATGTTTTGACTGCATGTGCTTACAAGCCTTACTGCTTTCAGTATGTGCCATTGCCAGACGAAGTCCACTCCAGCAACTCTCATTTGAACCTATCCCGAGCATGAAGAAAAATCGTCGCTTACAAATGTCTCTGATGCCACTGAATGCCTTGCAGGCTGCAAGTCACTCGGACGTACATTAAAAAGTCTCTCTGGATCTTACACAGCATGCTAGGAAAACAGAGTTTCTCTCCTTGGCGCACACCATGTACTCGGCACAGCCAGACAGTCAATAGCCCATTAGTAGACGCCTCTTTGGATAACTGCGTTGTGCAGAACGTGTTCGGCAGCATCCTCGTATCTCTTAAGCCTAGCATGGCTCCACCAGCCATGGCTGCCTGCAATGGCCCTGTAGTGCGCTTGTATACAACACATTGTCCTGGTGATACGGTGCGCCCATGATGTGCACACCATGTGCACTCATCAGCTCTTGATTGCTCCGAGTAAGTTGTGTGCTTCTATGCCTTACTACTACACACACCACCGTGCCCTCTCTTCTGCGGTGCATGCATCGTCTAGCTCAGCACACTTTGTGAGCGAGTGCGTCTTTCTGGCCCACCCCAACCAACGCATCTTTTCACATTCCTAAGCTCCAGAAAGTCTAGCAAGAAGTATATGCGTTGTCAAGATCCACGTAGTTCAAGCCATAACTGATACTCAAATGTAAACCATCCTTTCTCGCAACAGAATTGTTTCTTAAGTTGTAATTGTTGGTGGACAACTCGATGCAGGACAACGGTCATTCCTTCCCTTTATGGAAACATCCGTTTTCTTTGTATCAGAGGTCTCAGCATGAGGTGTACCAGCGGTGCTCTTTCTTTCACGTATCTTCAGACCTGGAAAGCTTTCTGTGCCGACGTGCACATGAATTCTGGCTCAGCAGTATCCAGCACTGCTGTTTCTGTGCCGCGGTGCAGCATGCAGAGAGCATTTGTACCGAGCCTCCCTGTATCAATACGGATGCACAGACACCCAGGGACGATGCTGCTTCCATACGAGGTGGAGATTCTTGAGAAGTGTAATGGAAGAAGCTGTGTCCTCGTGATGGCAAGAGGACTGGGCATCGAGAACATCATATGGTACAATGTGCAGCTCTACCTCAACCAGTGCTCTCTAGCGATTCTGCTGAACTTCAGAAGCCGCGAGCTCGCACACTACAGGAAAAGAGGCGGTGTGTTGCTTCACGAGATGCGGGGCACAACCATACGGCAGAGAAAAAGCATGTACCTTGGCGGCGGTGTGTTCTCTGTGCCAAGCAGGGTTTTTGTTACAGACATCATGAATGGTGTAGTGCGAGGAGAAACGGTCAGTGTTGTTATGGTAAACCACGTGGAGGCTCTCTACGAAGGCTGTGCGGAGGCATTTGCCGTCTACCTGCTACGTGAAAAAAGCAGAGACACGCTTGTGAAAGGGTTTTCAGACAACATTCACTCGCTGTCTCGTGACTCAGTGCTTCTTGAGGAAATTATCCGTCTGCTAAAAGTGGACACGCTGCTTCTTTATCCATGGCACCACAGCACAGTGTGCAAGTCTCTTGAGAAGGAACTGCGCATAACGGATGTAAGGCTTGCGCAGTGCCCCGTGCTTGCTAGTATTCAGAGCATTCTTAGTGAGGTTCTACAGTCTCTGTTGGGTGGGCTCGGAAGAGTGGTTGGGCTGGTGCTGGACTACAAGAAAGCGCTCACGCCAAACTTCTGCACGGCACTCAAGATACACTGTCGCAGTAGACGAGCAAGAAGGCTGTTGCATGACATCAGAAACATGAAGGTGATTATCAGCATGCTTTACTTGCCAAGCTTTGTGACTTTCTACGAGCACTACAGGCTTCTTCTTGCAGAGCAGCTTGCTCTGGGTGAGAATGCCACCTGGGCATCACTTGCATCTGCACATACTCTGCTAGACATCGCTGGAGAGATTGCTTTGAGAGGCGCGAAAGTGCAGCAAAAACCTGCTTCTGCTGACGCATATAAAGAAGATAGCAGCCTCTGCGGCCTGGGAATCAGCTCGGCGCGTGCTACACGCAGCGAACATGCAGACGGTGTCCATAAATATTGGCGCGAAAAGCTTGGGCCTGCCGGTGCAAAAGTGAGCGCTTTGTTCAGAATGTTCGAAAGAGAAGGCCACAAGAAAGTGTGTGTGCTTTCCACCTTCAAGGAGGTTTCTGCACTTGTCTGCAGGATGCTGCGAGAGACCTTTTGCTCTGGTACCTTTGAAGACATGTCTCACCGAGAATTCAGACTCGCAGACGAGTATGACTTCGATGTTGTTGTGTTAATGGACCCTTGCATGGCCAGCCTAAAGAAGGTGGAGGCTGATGCAAACAGGATACGGAGGTACGTTGAAGCAGTTTCCCTTTACTTTGAAGACTCGCTTGAGGAGCAGCGCTGCATCGCCGAAACAAAGGGAGAGGGTGAAGGCTTCTTGCAGCTTGCACATATAAAAAATGCTCTTTCTCTGCGTGCACAGTGCCTACATGCAGACGTAACTCTGAGAAGCGGAGAAAGAGTAGCGGTTGACTCAAGGGAGATGATGTCCACACTTCCTTTTGCTATATACAGGTCTGGATGCGACATAGACATAATTACACTGCCTGTTGGGGATTACATACTTGATGAATTTACTTGCGTGGAAAGAAAAAGCATACACGACCTTATATCGTCGCTCTCGGGCGGAAGAATACACGCACAGCTGAGGAAAATGACATTGAAGTACAAAAACCCCGTTCTGCTTCTTGATTTCAAAAAGAACGAGCGGCCGTGTCTGTCCGACTATGCAGATCGGGGACAATCGGTTCTAGCAATGTTTGCTGCGTTGCTGCTGGAGTTTCCGGAGATAAAGATAATTTGGGCTAATTCGGATGTTCTGACAGTGAGGCTGTTCAGATGGCTCCGTTCAAGAGCTCCAGAGAGCAGAGACACCTGCGAAGATTCCAGCAGGGGAATATGTAGTGATCAGTGCCTGGAAAGCATTCTGACGTGTATTGAATGCGGAGACTCTGCAAGCTACCAAAAGGCTGTGTTGGAGTTCAAAAGCCTAAGAGACCTTGCAAATGCAGACAGAGAGCGGCTGAAAAACGTGTTCGGGAATGCTGATGGTGAAAGAGTGTACAGATTCTTCAATGGAAGCTGGCTGAAGCCATGAAAGCTTCGTGCTATGGCAGTGCGCGATGTCCTAACCACATGGAGACATGCTTGCAACCTGAAAGTAGCAGCTAGAATAAAAGGCCAACCTTTGGTATTCTACCTTTTCGATATGTAGAGATGACTTTTATTGAACCAGATGAAATTTGAATAGAAGAGCCAGCTACTTCACGTATCTAAGCACAATACTCGACTCACAATCTACACCAAAATACTCGCCTGACTTCACATGAACTATAACTGTAGACTGCTGCCTCTCTTCTGCACCGTCAAATACAAAGGTAAATGTGTCTCTGTCTTCGCTATTGAAAACAGACGTCGTTTCGTCCAGAACCTGGTCATCTACAGTCACAAATATGGTCCAAAGAAGCCTAATCTCCCTCTTGAGAAACGGCGCATGGACAAACTCTGTCTGCTTGTCTCTCTCCAGTAAGAAGGAGATTGTCACTCTCGATTCGCAGGGTACTTCGTATGTTGTGGAGTCCACCTTTCTGGAGCCGGTTTCTACGAGCTCTGTCTTTTCCACAAAGGCTTCGACGTCCCTTATCTTCACAGCAGGAAGCGCATCACCACTCGACATAGAGTCTCTGACCTTCTTGTTTTTTAGAAAAACAGACTCAAAGCTACACTCTGGGTGTTGCATCAGGTGAAAGTCGGGGTCAAACACAGCCTGCACGATCATCCTCTCAAGAACAAAGAGCGTCTCCAGAAGGGTTCTCATGTTCCTTTGCACTGCAACGGCCTTCATTGAGTTGATCATCGCTATTGACTTTGTCTGCACAAACTCAAGGTCTTTGGCATCTGCCCTCCCAGTCCGAAAGAGGTGGTCCATCAGGACGAGATAGCCTGTGTCCCCCCTGCCTGTGTCTTTCAGCGGATATCCAAAGTTTTCCTCAATGTGCTGCTTCAGTGAGCCCAGCCCCCTGCTTCGCCACCACCTTTTCCTGAAGTCTTTGGAGCTTGTTATGAATGCAATGATGGAGCGTATCTCCTTTTGATCGCCCTCCACCCACCGATAGAAACGATCCATTGTGGAGTAGTACACGTCGTGTTGGTTTTTTCTAATGTGGCTGTTCCACTTTCTGAATGCCCAGCGTGGAAAACAGAGGCCTACAATGATGCCGTAAAGAATAAGAACAGCATATCCCTTCTCCACAATCCACCTGGGAATGGCAACAACCTCGTAGGTAGTCTCGCTTGCAAGAGATCTTCCTCTGTTTTCCTTCAGAAAGTTGAAGGCCTTGATGATCTCCTTCAGCTTATTTGTGACTTCCTCCTTCTCGTCTTCGTCTGCTGTGTCTGGATTAAGCTTGGCAACCTTCCTTCTGAACGCTTTCTTAATATCTGCTATTGGTGCGTTCTCGTCTATCTCAAGCAACCTGTACGGATTGAAGTACTCGCTCCTGTACTCTAGCTTCAGTGTCAGGATGTTCTTCGCCATGAACGACACCATTGTCCAGAGAAACGCAAGAAGAAAGACGCTTATGCCTCTTGACGACTTGTGTGGAGTCTTCATACAGTATATGCAGGAACACGGGTATCTCTTTATGGAGGGCTCTGTCCTGAGCCTTCTGTATGTGAGGTACAGAGTAAGCGGCAGCAGTATAGACAGTACAAGGTAGCTGGACGCCAGCCCTGAGTCGTCATACTCATAGTCGTATTTCATTAGGGGTCACATTGTTGCGAAGACCACACATTGCCAAAGCAGATGCTTGTTTTTCTTGCACGGCGTGCGTCTATGCTGCAGCATACCCTACACTCTGATGGGCAAAGTGCTCTAATGTGTTTATTTGTTGTTTCCTACAAGGACACAGCTCTATTTCCTGCGCTTGCGCGGGGAGTCAAGGCCTCCCACAATGAACACGTTTTTGTTTATTATCCTGTTCTTTATTTCCTCCGTGAGCTGCTCTCTGTAGTTTCCATTCAGGTAGAAAGTACCAAACTGGCCCTCGTACTCAAGGATTCTGTCAAGAAGCTCTCTCTCCGTCCTAAAGAGCGTTGGCGCTGCACTCTTGCGAAATCTTTCCTCGCTGAGCAGCTGGAAGCTGCTTTTAAAAAGGCGCCGCGGGTCGCTTGCTATCTTTTCAAACTCGATCATCGCAACAAGAAGGCTATCTCGCTTGTCTATGAGACTCAAGATGTCGAGAAACATCTCCTTTTTGGGCAACATCTCCTCAATTGCACGCTCTATCTTCTCTAAGTCCTCTTCCGTCTCCTCGTACTTCTCCACAGGAACCTTGAAAATCCTACTGACCTGCGTCAGCTCATCCAGCTTGCATGCAAATATGCTCTTAAACATCTGCTGCCGTTTGTCGCGAAGAGACTGCAGGCTGGCCTCCAGCGCTGCAATTCTCTCCATGCTGTACACATCTTCAGCGCGTAGCTCTTGCACATTGTCGTTGTTTTCGGCGTTGGCCGCTCTTTCTCCGTCCTCCCTCTTGGATGCACTGCGCAGGAGTCTCCTCACTCGTAATATGTCTGCACACAGGCTCTCAATCCTTGACTTTCTTCTGCAAAACTCGTCCTTAATCTCGCCATACACTTGTTCTACATCGCACAGGCGCGTGCTCTCCCCGCGCAGTATCTTCTGAAGAACGTCTCCGCGCTCATGGTCTCCCAGCTGCCGCGCAAACTCATGTATCTCCTGTATCTTCTGCGCTTTGTTCCTTTCGCATTCTCGCCTCCGCTCCTCCAGCTGCTTTAACCAGCTTTCCAAGTTCTCTCTCTGCCCAGCAAGTGTATCGTTCTTGAACATGTCCGCACACTGCACCTGAATACCAAGCTCCTCGCAGAGGCACGCCACCCTGCTCTCCATCTGCTCTATTTCGCATCTTATGCACTGGAGCCTGCTTTCGAGACGCGAGGCCTCGGCGTCTAACATGTCAATTCTGATGGAGAGGTTCTTTTCGCTGCACGAGAATGTGCAATCCATGCCAACCTCTGCGCTCAGCTTGCGTATCCTGTCCATCTTCGCGGTACACAGCATGCTTTTCTCGTGCACCCGGACACCTGAATCCGAAATAAGCCCGTCTAGAAACTCAAGGAGTCGTACATACTCTTCGTTGCATGCTGAAAACGGCAAATTTGGGGGTTTTGTGATGATCGAAAGCTGTTCGTGCAGTATCAACAACTTTTTCTGCAGTCCAGAAAAGTCACAGCAGCTCATGTGGGGTTTATTTACTCAGCATGCCTACAAGAAGAAGGATCCATTTTGCACTCCTATCGAGAACGGGGCGTTTACGGTAGGAACGTGCTGGCCAGCTTCAGCAGCAGTGCGAGCCTGATCAAACTCACCCCTAAAGTGATGAAAAAGGACTCCATGGAAAAAACTACAAACGATAATGTGATGCTTTCTGACCTTGTGAAGCGCAAAGACCCTCTTTCCAAGAAGCTCCTTGAATACTACAAAAAAAACTTTGGTATGTAGGATTATGCTTTTTTGTGCAGATCGCACCTTAAAAATGGTGCCACCAAGAATTGCATGCATTTTCATCTTGCAATGCCTGTTATGCCCATGGATTTCCGATGGATGCAGAAGAAAAAAGTGCTCGTTGCTGGAAGCGGCGGAATTGGCTGCGAGCTGCTAAAGATGCTATATCTACATGGCTGTATGAATGTGTGTGTTATTGACTTCGACCACGTAGAGGTCTCCAACCTCAACCGACAGCTTCTTTTTTGCAGGTCGGATGTGAAGAAATATAAGTCCGTTGTTGCAGCAGAAAGATACAGAAGAGTATGTCCTGGTGCAAAGGCAACAGGGAATGTGATGGACATATGCACACTGCACGCGGAATTTTTCAGAGGTTTTGACATTGTTTTCAATTGTCTTGATAACGACGAGGCACGCTCGTACATTAGCAAGCGCTGTACCATGTTTTCTGTTCAGTTTGTGGACGGTGGCTCTGCGGGCATGTTGGGACAGTCTCTATTCTTTGGAAAACACACAGAATGCTTTGACTGCATGCCGAGACCTCGCAGAAAGGAGGTACCTGTGTGCACAGTTAGGTCATTCCCAACTAGCTTTTCTCATTGCGTGACATGGGCAAAGGAATACTTTCTGGGAAAAGTTTCCGAATCGCTCAATAAAAGCTATGTCTGTGTGTACGAGGAGCTCTTCAAAAACGAGCTCGAGGCTGAAAGCGGTCTTTGTGTTGATGACACACTCAAAGATAGGCTCTGCAGCCTCTTTCTCGCTTTGTCAAGAAGAAAAAACATCGTGTTCGACAAGGAAGATGACGTTATTATGCAGTTTGTACATTGCTGCGCAGTTGCCAGGTCGCAGTCTTTTGGAATAGAGCCTGGAGATTTATTTTCCACACAGAGCATTGCCGGAAACATCTTGCCTTCTGTGTGCACCACCAACGCAATTGTTGGTGCGCTGATGATTCTTTCAGCAAAAAGACATGATAACTTTTTTGTAACGAAGGATAGGCGAGTGCTTATGAGAATAGAAACGTGCAAAAGAAGCCCGGTCTGTGCATTCTGCTCGAAGGAAATGCTTATTTTGAACCATGGTGGAGAGGCAACGGTGCGTGATGTCATTCAAGCCATACATGTGGCGCATGGGCCCTGTGTCGAAATGTACACGCAGGACACGCTTTTGTATGACAGGCACTATAGAAAGACTCTTGAAAGTATCCTTCCTGTTGAAAACAACACGTTTCTCTATGCAAATACACTCACAAAAGCAGTTGTCATATACAACAATATCACTCCTGGCTTGGAGACACAGCTGGTTGAACTCTGTTCTGCTCACTCTTCTGAAATCAAATATAAAAGAGTAGCTTGAGAGTGTATATTGGTAACTAATTTGACTGTCCTTTTATTCATCACATCAGTGAATCACTATGCATCCTGCACACAACAGTCCGGTCGACATGTGAATCACCGACCCATTGAGTTTATCAAATTCGCAAGTCCGGCAGCTGCATCCATCTCCTGCCTGCTGAGCACGGTCGCACCTGCTCTAACTCTTTCCTGCGATCTGGAGTACCACTCCACACAGTCAGCAAGTCCCATTAACGGTCGATTGCAGCCTGTACCTGTCTCAGCGTGGGTTTCTCTATCCGTTTTATGTGTGCTATGTACAAGGTTGTCGACTGGCATCATTTGAATGTCTCTGCTACATGTACTCGATGGCGCAGCCAAGTGGCGCCCAGGACCCTTTCTGTTTATATATGAGTTCCAGAAGTTCTTTACTGCATTGTCTGTTCGACCAGGAAGATACCGTGCTATTTCGCTCCATCTGTTTCCAAGCTTCGACTGCAGAGACACGACTAGCTCCTCCTCCTCCTGAGAAAAAGGCGACTTGTTGATGCATGGCCTCAAGTGGTTGTGCCATCTCTCTCGGCACTGCTTTCCGCCACGAGAACCATGCATTGAGCTTATCTTTGACCAGTTTCTCGGCATAAACTTCTGTATGAGCATAAGCAGCCGTTCGTCTTCCTCCTTTGTCCATGGACCCTTGTTCACCTGGCAAGCAGGTGTTTTTCTCCCGTACAGGTCCCCCATGATGGTCAGCTTCATATAATCTGCCATCGATATTATTTATACTTTTGTTTATTGATTAATTAAAAATCATCTTTATTATGAATTAATTAGGCAAATATAGGTATCTTTCCACAGTCTGTATGCAGCAGAGTCTCATTCAGCAATGATCCAGAACATACAGTCTCAACACTGCGCTGCTGTCACGGGAATTCTCTGCACACGCATCAGAACAGTCTTGGTTTGTTTCTAAGAATTCGTGGCCCAGACAATGAAGTATGACGAAATGAGCGTCCAGAGCTTGCAGACAGAGTGTAGGAAACTTGGCATAGCCACTGTGCCAAGAAAGAAGGCCGAGCTCATCGAGCTTCTAATACGCAATCAGAAGCCCTCTTCAGAGGAGAATCTCCATGGCGACAACTGTGCTGAGGCTTATGATGAAAGCAGAGCCTGTAGCAACATGTCCCGGGAGAGTCGCGTTTCTGAGAGTATGACTGAAGATGAAAAGGTTGCAGCAAGGAGAAAGAGGTTTGGCGTGCCAGCTGGGCATTCCTCATCCAGCAAAGACAATTTTGCTGCTGCGGAGAGCATATCAGAAGACGAACGCATCAAGATCGAACAGAGAAGAAGGCGATTCAACACGAACGGTTGATTAGTGGACAGTAATGTTCATGCCAGAATATGCAAAGTGGATCTGGTGCTGTTTCAGCGCATCATAGCTCCCCGAACAAAGAGGAAACATGCGTTTCATCGGTTTCACAATGTGGATAAAAAGAAACAGAACAGTCTGACATGGTACTGATCATTGAAAACCAGGGAAGCCAGAGGTGTGCGCTTGAGGGCTCCACAGTAGAGGCGTTTACTCAGAAGACATTTTCAGAGCTGATAGGCGAATGCCACAGCAGACAGTGCGACTACTACCTTGCAAGAGTCATATGCACTGGTACTCCAGTAGGCCCTGACCGCGAAGACAGGAAGTCAAGGAAGTCCTATCATTGCTACGATGCACGCCAGCTCTGCAAGTACGTGTTTGAAATGGTGATCTCTGCTGAGGGTCGGAAAGTGCAGATCAAGAACTTCAAGGACCCCATTAACCAGAGGACAATAAGCGAGCTGTACTTTTTTCGGCTGCGCCACGACTCTGAAACGCCCATGCGTGCAGAATATGCTGGATGCCACCGTGACTTTCTTGAGAGCCAGAGTTTCCGGTCAAAGGTGTTCAACCAAGAAGACGCAATGGATGCACTGAGTGTAAACTTCAAGCAGAACAAAGCACCCAAAATTCCATTTCTGACAAGAAGACAAGTACTTTCTGTATTCATGGTTTTGCTTTGCGTTCTGCTTCTAACTACCCTGCTGGTCATTGCAGTTGAAAAGAGAAAGTTTACTACCTCACCTGTCCAGAACTACGAATATAAAGTTGGCAAAAAGATATGACAAAGTTGGCGGGCATGTTGCCATACTCAGATAGTCGCTGCACTTTCTACTGCTCAGCTACCAGTACCACCTTTCAGAAGAAAAGGAGCAAATCGTATTGCAGGCGGTAACACGAAGAAGTTTATTGCAGACCCGCGCACAAACATGCTTTTTTCATGTTGTGTTGTTTTATCTCTTCTTGTGAGCTCTGTATCCTCAAGCGTAGCGTTCATTGCATCGTCTATGTCCACTAGTCTTCCCCTAATCATGCTTCCATTGTCTAAGTCCAGTACGACAACCAGATTCACTGCCTCGTGCAATGTCTTTATAGGTGCGGTCACCTCCATTTAGAATGGGCGGGTTTGTTTATGCAAAAAGCTGTTTGTCTAGGAAATACGTTTTTATTAAACAACATTCAATATCCCTTGTTTATAACTGTTGGTTTCTACCACTATGTTGTTTTCAGAGCTGCTTATTTTTAAGTTGTTGCTGTGCGCTAGAAAAAGCAGCGAAAGAACGCAGTAGTGCACAGATATATTTTCTGCATCTTTCTTAGCGTACATGGCAGGCACCTCCCTGCATATGGTCTTTAGCGATACACTTTTTTGTCCGTCAACAGATCTCAGAACATTTTCTTGGAGCCTCCGTATGTCTACTTTCTTTGCAATTCTCCTACACCTCAAAAAAAGACTCTTAGACACTTTCTGGCTCTCTATCTGCTTCATGTCTATGTTCATCTCTTCGGGCACGTTTTCGATGTCCTCCTGTCCAGAGTGTGTAGACACATCGCAGATCGACAGATCACCTATTTTCTGCTCGATTTCCGTTTCTCCGCATTTCTTTTCTGCAAAGCTCCCGTCTCGCACGAGGTACTTGTATAGGTATGCAGGCTGGAATCTAAAGTCCTCTGGAAGCTTCCGCCTCTCACCTCTTCTCTTGACAATGTCACGCGTGTTTATCAGAGTATCTCCTGTATCGTAAAGAATACTTTCATCAACCTCTCTGAAAAAGTCAATTTTGCGTCTCTCACTTCTCTTTCTTCCTCTGTTTGTCTTTTTTGTTCTTGATATTTTCCAGTACCCAGGTCCTGCCCACCCTTTTATGTGCGTAACAGGTGCGTCTGTGCTCCTTTGTTCAGTGCACCTCCTGCTGCTTTCTTCGAAGTTGTCATTCACTTCAAATTCAGCATAGATAGTTGCCTCTGCGTCTGGACTCTCGTCCACAGCATCAAAACCAGCCTCAAACAGCCTTGAGGATATGTCTGGATTCAGCTCGCTCAGCATCGGACATATGCTTCTGTCTAGGTCCAGCTCCGAGATGTCCAAAGGATACTGACGCAGGTTTAGTACCTCCTTGGAGCACTCGTCTCCAAGAGACAAGGCTCCGCACGACATAATTTTTGCAACGCTGAAAACAGAGACAGACTCCTTATGCATAAGAAAATGGGTCTCTACCGCCTGCATAGGCTTTAGGTCTTTCAGATTCAGGTTTTCAGATGTACGTTCCAAGGTAGCCCCACCCTTTCTTCGGTGTTGCTTTCTGTGTATGTCATGCTCTCCAGCACTCAGCGTTTCTAGAAGCTTGAATGTGTCGTCTAGCACTGTATCAACACGTGTAGAGTACACCTTCACACAGCCGTCCAGTGTTGTCGTAGCACGCTGAAAGTTGATTCCGTGTCTTCCCCGAAACTCGTCAATGTTTGAAAAGTGGTCTATTATTGGCACCTCCCAAGTATTTTTGGCGTTTATTTTATTATCAGCCACGGCTTTCAGCCACAAATCTAGACTCCCGGATGTCATCCTTGGGGTGCAAGCTCGTGGGCCTTTATGGTCTGAAATTCTATACAGTGCCGCAAAGTTCTTGAAATGACATCCTACCACAAATCACGGGAATTCTACACCTCAAGGGGAACCACATCAAACACACGTCTGGACATTTCTTTTGTGCCAAGGGCAGTTGTCTTATCCCCAACACGTCTTTCTAGCAATTTCTTGATTTTATGGTACGACTCTGCATGGCTAACCCGGCCCCATTCTATTTCGTCACCAAAATCCTGAATAAACTTCAGCGATACACCGTTCGTCCATCCAAATCCAACCTGTGACTTGTACTCGCCGCCGTTGCCCGTAGTCCCTGAAACCATGCAGTTGTACTTCTCGCAGAAGGCTTGGTATTGCCTGTAGCCCTCCTTTACGGACCTGAAAAACGCCCTTCCGACATGCAGCGCCATATCTCGCTCGCCGATCTCCAGCAAAAACTCCGCAAGCATCTGTTGGTGTGGTGCCCAAGCGTTTGGAAAGTCCCACTGATGTCCGGTCACGTCGTCTCCGCCACTTGCAGGAACTCCGCCAGGATATCCAAACAACTCCATGTTGTACTTGTGCAACAGATTATATACAGACCAGCCTTCAGGAATTGGGACACCATACACCATCGGCTCGATGTTCGAGAAGTAGAACCTTTCTGATACGTGTTTGTTCGTGTCCAAATTAAGGTCCATCCAGGTACCCTCACTACTGTTCCACAGAAGCGCATTTATGGCCTTTGCTCGTCTTGCTGCTCTGGCACGAAAGTCATCTGCACGCTTTGTGTTTCCCTTCTCACTCCACAGCATTGCAAGTATGACCTCATTTTTGTAGAGAAGTGCATTTAGGTCAACTGGAACCTGTCGTTTGATTGCATACATTGTCTTCAGGTCAGTGGGGTCTGCAAGCCACCGGCTTGAGAAGTCCCACCCGGACTCTGCCGCAGACTTAATGTTGCTGTATGTTCTTGTGCCTTCTATGTCGTTGGAGCTTATGGCTGTTATAATGTCCTCTCCAAAAGACTCAAGTCTAGGAAAGTCTGTCTCCACGTTGTAGACACCTACCTTATGTGTCTTACCGTTCTTGTCTGTGTGTAAGATGTGTCTGTGTGCATCAAAGAACTCATACTCATTGGTAGCCATTTCAAGACCCTCTCCCAAGATTAGCTCATTGTACACACCTCCGTAGCAGTTGTACAGCTCCATGAGCATCATTGCGAAGTAGGGCGGTTGAGTTCTGTATTGATAGTACTTTCTGCACCCGTTTGGAATGTATCCGTACTCTTTTATCATGTCTATGAAGTTCTTTATGATGTTTGCAACAGACTCGTACATGTTACAGACCTTAAGTCCCTGTATAATCCAATATGTGTCCCAATAGTAGAACTCCCGAAATCTCCCGCCCGGAACAAAGAAGGGGTACCTGGGCTTCAATAGCGAGGACATTTCTCCATTTGTGAACTTCACGGCTTTGTGCGAAAGCATGGGCCACATGCTGTTTAATGCCCTTGCTATCTCAATCACATTTGGGTTACTCAGACTCCTGAGGAACTCAGGCGACTCGTTATAGTCTACAGGCGTATGAGCCTCGATGTCTGCCCCAGCCTCAAGGAAATGCGTGTTCACAAAGTCGCGAAGCGCCTGTGCGTGTTTCTGCGCATGCTTGCTACTGTAGACGGAGTCAAGACCTGTTATGTTCACCGTGTTGTTTCTGCCACCAAGAATCACGAACAGATTATGCGTGAACATGCGTCGATACGCAGTTTCTGCCATTTCTGCATTCTTATCAAGACCAATGGTGTCTTCTATCTTACAGAAGGCTTCTTTTATTTCGTAAAAGGGCTTCTTTGATGGCCTATCTATAAACTCCTTTGAGTCCTCCTTTGGCACAAGAAGTTGTACAGCCATCACCATGTTGATGTCTGCATAATCAGATATATTTGTTATCGCATCTATTATTCCAACTCTTGAAATGGGATTTTCTGTTGTTTCTGATAGTGACACTGCACAGAGTACAGCAAACCACGCTGTAGCATTCATTGTTTTATGCATGAAACAATGGGTATCTAGATTTAAGCTTGTGATCAACAAATGTGTCATTGTTTACCATAATCATATCTTTTAGGTAACAACTTTATTAAAATTATTAGACCAGGGGACCTTCCTGAAGCGTCTCACGGCCGTGGCCGACCATGTGCCCGTTGCTTACCATAATTGTATTGCCTTCACATGCTCATTAATTCTGCTGCATGCTCTCATGCATGTCTGGAACCGAGTTTCTGACTAATATTTCTGGCCGTTATTCTCTTATCTGTGTCATGCTCTAGACATGCTACTATAATCTGTATTATATCTTCGTCAAAGTATCTAACTCTTTCTCGGAGTGTAGCCTCAAGCCTGCGTGCATCTCTCGATAGTCTGTTTATCTCGGCTAGCTGCGTAGTGACATCTCTTCCCTGAAACAAAGGCTCTGCTCCCAGCATTTCTGCAATGATGCACCCTAGCGACCATATGTCCACTAGGTAGCTGTACCTTGTGTCACCTTTCAGAAGCTCCGGGGCCCTGTACCACAGCGTGACCACTTCTGGCGAAAGGCTTGTCTGAAGAAACGTTGCTGTCCGCGCCAAGTTGAAGTCCGCTATCTTCAGCACGCCGTTCTCGGTAACAAGTATGTTGTCTGGCTTCAAATCGCGGTGTATTACAGACCGCGAGTGTATGTACAAAACACCGTCAACAAGCTGTTTAACAAGAGACAGGCTGTGGGGTACCGTCCTCATGTACTCGTGGAGGCTGTACTTGACATACTCAAACACAATTGTGCATTCCGCAATTCCAAGGTGAACATCAAGAAGCCTCAATATGTTGGAATGGCGGAGGCTCTTGAGAATAGCAATCTCCCTGAGTGTGGTTGCTGGAAGACCCTCTTTTTCGTCAATGGCTATGCGCTTGAGTGCTACACTTCTGTTGGTGCGCGTATCGAGTCCAAGAAAAACAGTGGAGTACGACCCAGATCCAAGAAACCTTTGCTGTATGTACCTTGACATTGCCCCTGGAATATTTGTGTACTTTACGAAATCAAGCGAATGTGTTAGGCGCCTCCTTTCAAAATGTACCTTCATGCAACTGCATGACTGGAACTTCACTTGCTGTCCTCTTCGCTAGCAAGATACTCATACATCTCTCGTATCGATCTGTATCTAGGGTCATCCCAATATGTTTTGAGTATGTTAATACAGTCAACTATATCGTTTTTTGGATGCTCCTTCCTACACTTTTCAATTGAATCCTTAATAAACATTGCAAATGGTAGAGCCTTTTTTCTGTTAAACTGCTGGTTCGCAGCCCTCTTTCTAAACACACACTTAGATCTTTTTATTACACACTCGTCATCCAGTGCATCAAATACTTCGCCAAGGTCTGTAACCATTTCTGCAAGCTGTGTGAAAACATTGCTGGCCTTCTTGAAGAGCTGCTCCAAATAGTGATAGTGCTGCTTTTTGTCGCTGAAAAAATCGTCTACTGCCTCCATAAGGGGTACTGGCATTTCATTTTGTGTTGGCAGCATTCCACGCGTGTATCAACTTTAAAAGCTTTGTGATCCATGCTTGCTCTCATCCTTCTCCTTCCATTCCTTGACCAGTGCTTTGAACACATCTTTGTAAGCCAGATCGTAATGCTTTTTTCTGTATTTCCTTATGTTCCTTTTGATAAAAAGTTGATATTCATTTAGATTTACTGATGCTTTTCGGCGTTTCTTTATGCGCAACTGTCCGCATCGTCCAGTAATGGCCTTCTTCAGCTTTAACATTTCTCTGTCTATACTTTCATCTAGGTCAAGCTCGTTGTATATGCTGAGCATTATCTTTGAAATAAGCCCAAATGCTCTGTACAGACAGGTCATTGATTCGATAAATTCTAAAGGAAGCATGTACCCCAGAATGCAGACTTTATTTATCTAGAAAAACTCCATTTATGATTGAACTGTACTTTAGCTTGCAATGCCCTAGCCTGCACTAAGGGACTGTTACTGTTTGTGCACGTCCTCTAGTATATTCAGTCCATCTCACACTACGGGGCAAAATAACAGACTGAAGGCTAGGCTTTTCTGTGTATTTAGCACACGATGTTCATGTACATAACTTCTGCAAGTGTCTTTTCCATTTGGGACCTGAAGCAGCGAGCAACCCACTCGGTAAGTTCACGAAGAAAATATGCATTTATCTCTATGGTATGTTCTGTGATCTTGCCGAAAATGACATTTATCAAAAAGCAGTGGTCTAGGTCCAGAGAATTCCAAAATAGATGCTTTATATGCGCATTCAAGAACATCATACTGTGTATCTGCGAGTCAATCAACTAGGTTCAGTTAGCTGGAAATGATAAAGCCTGGAGTATTCGCTGTTTACGAAGAACACAGAAAAGTTGTTTCAAATTGCGCCAGAAACTAGCTAAAATTTTACAGTACACGTAGGCTCAAACGTTGAGTCTTCTATTATTAAAACATTTTATTATCAATAACTATGTTCTCCAGCTTGCGCTATCGTGCTTCTTGCTGTCTGCATTCTCGCTGTGCCTTTGACGTGTGTGAAATGACTTTCTAGCACCGTCAGGCTTTTCTGTTCTTTCCCACCCTTTTGTGCTATAGGCAATGGGCGGCTGGTATATACTTGCATTTTCCTTATTAGAAGCGGTCGAAACATCTTTTGTAGTTGTGAGTGTCTGTGTTCTTCTTCTGCTTTCTTCATGAGGTGTTAGTGACAGCGCAGATAGGTTTACCATTGGCGGAACATACGTGCCTTCCCTAGCCATATCCGCTCTTTTAACAGAATCTACTCGTGTTAGCGTGTTGGACAACGTGCTAACAGTTTCCAAAGTTGTACTCCCTGCTGCCCCTATAGGTCTTCTCCACGACTCCTCCTGCATCTTTATTCGCCTTTCTCTTTCGTCAGCTTCTGCTGCAAGTCTTCTTTGCTCCTGCGACGCACGCTCAACCTTCTCGTCTAGGGCCCGAACAGCCTCAAGCACCGAGTCTCGAATGCCCATCAGCTTGTCAAACACAAGTCTTTCGTCATGACTGAAGACCTCAAAGCCGTCATCATAGTTTTTTTTGCGCTTCTCGTAGTCACCACTAGTCCGAGGCTGGCTTTTCATTTGCCTTGCATACTCTTGGGAGTACAAGCGAAAAAGGTTGTAATTTTTCGTAAAGTAGTCCTTCTTAGGAACGGCAGCTGTCTTTTTTATCTCCATCGTCTTGTTCTCTGCATCTCTTCCATACATTCTCTTCTGTTCGAGAAACTTTTCAAACGCCTTTTCGCGAGCTGCCTTGTCTTCATTGATGACCTCATTCAATTGCCTGGAAAAACGCTCTTTCAGCAAAAACACTTCCCTTGTCATAGAGCGATAGCGGTAACCAGTTATGTATATGTAGCCGTACTCGATTCTGAACTCGATGTTGTTTTTTCTAAGAAAAGCAAGAAACGGAGTCGTGCTGCTAGTTAGTTCTACACGCTGCTTGGACAGGACAATATCCCAGTTTTTGTCCAGTTCCAGCCACATAGTGTAGTCGTTCTCAAGTGCTGACTTACTCTGTCCCTCCCATTCTGACTCTGGCTGCTCGTATACCAGGTCTCTCTCTATAATCATTTTGGCCTCTTCCACCGACAGCATTGCAAGCCCACCGAATAACTTCTGGAACACAGCACCCTCGTTCTTGAAATTCGCCAGCATAAACACCCTGTCGACGAAATCTGCAAACTCGTCCGCCAAAAGTTGTGACTTGAAATGCGGGTTTAACATCACAAGCCGGGCCAATGCATTCAGAAAGGAAAAAAACATGTTTTTTGAGAGGAAGACATCAGACAAAAAACGAAAGTATGGCACTGTGTACCTTCTTTCTGGAAATGTCTTTGTAGCACATACAATCTCTGCAAAGCTCTCCAGTGATTGAAACATCTCCATAATGTAGCACTTCTTGTGGTACATGTCTGCTGTCTCTACGTATAACCCTGCAATGTCGATAAGATTTTCCTTAGGCACCTTCTTCAGAGAGTGCTGCCTTCTTGAATACAGAAGTTCGTCCAGGAGTCCATGTACTTTTCTGGCATCTCCAGAAAGCTCAAGGACCTTTTTTATGCACCTGATGAACTCCGAGTAAAACTTGCTTGCAAAAGCGTACTCGGATATGTGGAGAAGCGTTTCAAGAGTTGTATCTGCCGGGCTTACTCTGTCTATCATGTCTCGAATGTAATTTTGTTTCTCTTTCTTGTTATCCAACTTCTCTAACGCTTTATGAATGTCAACTGCAGTGTAATAATTGCTTCTGTCTATCTCGGCAAGATCTTCTCTTCCTGCATTTGACATACCGTGGAGGTGGTGCAAATATTTTTTATAAAAAGAATCAATCTACTGCGCATGAAGCCTCTGCTGCCTGAAAACAAGGATTGTACGCAGTGGTTCTGCGCAGCGTTGTCTCGAGTTTGCAGTGTCCATGGCAATGAATCTTACTGCATGATAAACAACACCCCATGTCTTCTGCTCAGCACTTTTTGTCTAAGCTTGCTGTAGATACAGGACATGCATTCTGCTTTGGGTTTCTAACTTCGTTGCCGAGATATGCTGTTTTGTACAGAAAAAGAACACCGACAGCGGTTCTGAGGAGCTCAGCGAGAGCAGGTGGCAGCTTTGCAAGATATAGCATGTATCACAGAGTAAACAGATTGCTTCTTGACAGAACAGTTGGCCCTATGCGGCCTCTTCCCAGCACTGTAATTCCGGCTTTCATCACATCCATGATGCTTGCAAGGCAGTACGGACTGGGATATGCCATAAAAAATAGCGCAGTCGGTGTTGTAACATCTCTTCTGATGGAGAAGGGAGGGAAGGTACTCAAAAGGTAAACATACACCTTTCAGCCGAGGTAAGTGCATATAACAAAGAGTACTTTTCACAAGGTGGTGCATGTCAACGAGTTTTTTCTATATGCTCTGCATGAGCCCCTGAGCTTTTGCATCTATGTTTTCAGCAATGTCGTACAAATCGAAACCCTTTATGAACAGGATAAAGGAGTACCACAGGTATCTTGGCGTAGATCGTGTTCCAGATCCTCGTCCCTATGAAGAGCGTTTCTTTGACTCAATAGTAGGAAAGATGGATACGATTGCCAGAACACTTAGTGACAAAAGAAGCTACAGTCAGACGCTCGTTTCAGAAAGGGAATTAGGCCTTCTTGCAAAAGAGTCGTCTACGCTCTTGGACATGATAGAAGTTGAAGGTACAGATGACGAGGTTGTGCATTTCAGAGGAATCAAGGACATCATAAACATGAAGATAGCGTCACTCGCTCTTAAGATACAGCAGAAAAAGCAAAGCTTTATCACGTATTCTGCTAACCTTGAGCCAGAAAGACCTGTTGTTTTTGCGCAGAATACACTTCCTGTCTTTGAGGAGGAGAACAAAAAGCTTGTCGAAAGATTCAAGGCAGAGACTTCTGAGCTGACCATTGCTCGAAGGCGACTTTTAGAGATAGAGGCTCTTCAGGACCTGATAAATATTCATCTTTGCGAGCAAAACGAACGTATAGATACAATTGCACTCTCCGCAAAAAGTGCAAAGCAGAACATCAACAGGTCAAATGTATATTTCAAGAAAAACAGACACGCAGGAAGATTAATGAGAAGAGTTTTGTTTATTTTTCTGCTCTGCATTTCATTTGTACTTCTGACCACGCATTTTTTCAATAGATAAATTAAGAAAATAAACGTCTCTAGCTGCGCATTCCTACATTCTGCATCTTGTGAATCTTTGCTGGGTCTTTTAGTATGGTTGACACTGAGATCTCTAAAGCCGCTGCAGGATCTTTCACAGTCTCTATGCACGGAAGTACATTTCTTTCTCCATAGTTTATGAGCGGAAGCCACCTGCTTTTGTTATCCTCCAAAGAAATATATGCTTCACTAGGAAAGAAGTCGATGCTTGAGTCTGTGTTTGTAATCTCAAACGATGTGCTTTCTCTCAGAGCCTCGCTGGCTCTGTACAGACTTTTTACTCTGGGCTCTTCTTCAGAGAGCTTCAGTTTCTCCGGGCGAAACCAGTCTATATCCCTCACTTCAGCCTGTCTCCTCAGGCTTCTCAGAACAAGTGCCTCATTTATGTCATTGTTTCCATACCCACCGTGCTTCAAAAGCGTATCTTCCTCCTTCACATAGTATCTCACCTCATTTTTCTCTTCCTGAAAAGAGACTCTCCTTGGCGTTCTCTTTTTTTTTGAGACAAAAACACCAGTGACACCCCTCAAATTCTCCACCAAGCTGCGATATCTTTCGATTGTGCTTAGCATGTTCAGAACCTCTCCAAACCCAAACTCGCCGAGCTGGGACACAGAAAATCCTGCAAGGAGTAGCGTGTCGACGCATGACTCTAACTTCTCTGCCTCCTCGTGAAACATGTCAAAGCACCTTCTAAGAAACTTGATAAATGTGGGTTCAAGCGCAAGAACTTGTACAAAGTCTTTTTGCTTGACCAGGCTGCACAGCTCTGCCAGCGCAAGGTTCTTTGCGAGGACAATGTCGTGTGATTCTGTTATCATTTCTAATCTACGTATCGTACTGCTGCATTTTTCTACAGCGTCTTTGGCATGTTGTGTTGTATGCATAAGCCCCCTTGCAAAACAGCATATTTTCACGCACAATGTTTTCAAAGGCCCTTTGCTGGAGTGCAGGCTGATGTTCTGTGTACCCGTTCCTAGAAGAAGTGCCTGATTGTGTGGCGTTCTACACAATTCCGACACGTCTCTTTGTTTTTGTTGTGCGCTGCATGGTCCAAGGATATAACAAAAACTTGGGGTCAGCCATATGAGCTTCCGGGACTTCGAAAAGATGACATCGGGCATGTTTGAGAGATCCTTTTCGGAGGTGCGCCGGCAATTTGAAAAGCTGAAGAAGACTGCGGTTGAAAAAAGGCACGAAATAGACAGCGGCCAGACCTTGGACTGTGATCGCAGCATTGCTGAAAATAGGCACAACATGCATATATCCACAGAAGCGTATTTTTACGAGGATAGAAAAGATACCAACAGGCAACCAGCAGTCGACGTCTATGGCAAGCGCTGTGATATTTCAGGTGCTAACCCAATTCCACATAGAAGGAAGAGAGATGCAGCAAAGAACGCAAGGAAGATGCAGCCTCTCCACACTGAAAAAAGAAGCCGGAGAATGGCAGAGGCTGGTGATTGCAGTTTTATTCGAGATACGGGCAACACAGCACCCTTGCTGCTGGAACAGACAGGCACAGATGAATGTGACAAAAAAATTACTTCAAGGAAAGAGGAAAGCACACATGCAGGCACTCAAGATGCAAGCAAAGAGGACATGCATATAATAAAGGACAGAACAGAGCCAGGTGCACAAAAAAAGAACTGTATGGCACATTCTAATGACAAGAAAAGCTCAGAAACAGTGGTGTGTGTACAGACACAGCAATGCGGTAAGCCCAAGAGGCTAAGTATTAAGCTAAAAAACGCCCACACACTGCTGTGTGAAGACACCAGCGGATGTAATCGTGGTAGAGACAGCATGTTGTACATAGAATGCAACAAGGAGTGCAAGGACACAAGAGTGCAGAATGTTACCAGGGAGTCTGCTGAGACCATGAGCACAAGCATAATAGCAAGCATGGGGTGTCTTTCCACCTTAAACTTCGTAGATACAGGGCATTTAAGCGGAAATTTTAGTGTTTCTATGCATGAAATTGAGACACAGGACGTTGCGATTGTGTCTTCACCTCCAGCGAGAAAAAGATCACTCTCCATTCGCAAGTCAAGCATATGTAACATAATGCCCCCGCGCCCGCCTGCAAGGAAAAAGAAGACCGCATGCCTGCCTGCTGTGGAAGTGCTGAAGAACATAGAAATTGTTGATATTCTTATGGAGATAAGTATCAAAAAAGTAAGCTTTGACGAACTGAAAATGAAAAACGTGGTAAAGTGCGGAGAGGCAACCTTCTCTGAAGTATTTAATGCTGACGAGCTTATATACAAGATCGTACCGATTGGTGACGGGTGTACAGACATGGATGCATTCTGCAGAGAAAGTTACATGTTCAGCAAGCTGTCTGGTGAGGACGGTGTGTGCACATTGAAGAGTGTATTTGTGGCAACAGGGGGGTATCCAAAGAAACTTCTGAATGCATGGGATAAGTACAAGCGCAAGTTTGGAAGCGATTCTGAGAGACCAACAAAATACACAAAGACTCAAAGGTTTGGTGTGATTGTTATGGAAAACTCTGGCATGGACCTGGAAAAATACACCTTTCATGACAAGTCCGACGTCAAGACCTTTCTGATGCAATTTATTGAGTGCATTGCGAGGCTGGAGAAGAAGTACGAATTTGAGCATAGAGATCTGCACTGGGGCAACGTGATGATAGATGATACAGACGGATTTAAGATGAGAATCATAGACTTCTCGCTGAGCAGAATGAAGTGTGAGTCTCTTGTCTACATGGACCTGAGCAAAAAGCCATGGCTTTTTGAGGGAGACGAAAGTGAAGATGAACAGTTTGGTGTGTACAAAGAAATGAAAGCATTCTGTGGTAACGACTGGTCGAGGTTCATACCAATGTCAAATGTTCTCTGGATAAGGTACATTGTAAATAAGGTTGAAAAAAAGACCAGAAGATTCTCCTTGAGAACATTTATGAAGAATTTGAAACATGAAATCGACAGTGCGGCGGACGCAGTGAGTCTGTACAACAAAACAGCATATCTATGGTAGGCGTCTGAAAAGTTTGGCTCCTGTACAATCACCAGTCTACCAAAAAGTTGGTTTTTTTTGTTGTCGCCGGCTTAAATTTGCGCTTTATAGAAACATATCTTGGGATATTCTCTAATGTACAGCTCTCAAACATGCTATACAACCGTTTAATTTCTGCTGACACAGTATCTGTTCCTGCAGGCCCGCGCGCACATGCATCTTCGCACAAAAATACTTCAGCGAAGTCGAAGTCTACTTTCTTTTTTGTCCTGGTGATCATATTCAATACATTTTTTATACCATAGATTTTGTGTAGTGTATGTGTTTTCTCGTCCACTTTACACCGGTATACCCAGTGGCCCTTGCTTACCTGCTCAGCAACTACATTTTCACATTCCATCTTCTTCAGAATGTACTCGGTGTATCCGCCGCTGAAGCTTTTGTACGGGACAAGTGCTTTTTCTCTAGATACTAGGTCTTTATTACATTTTGCAGCACGAAACTGCTTGTGTGCAAGAAAATCTATGAACTCATCTGTAGACAAAATGTAATCGATTTCGCATCCGTCTCTTTTGTTTTCCATCTTTTTGTCGTAGCAAGGCACAATGCTGGTTATTCTGCCTCTTTTTCTGAGGGTTCCTGCACAGAGTTGCTGTGGCGTAAGCACTCTGCAAAGGTTGCCCAGGAGATGCTGTCCGCTTCTCTCTATGTACGCAACGGTGCCTGGACAATCGCTTGTTATTATCGGAACGGAGGAACCAAAGAACTCATCTGCAACCATCTCAAGAACTGCCCATTGGTAGTATGAGGTATCTATAACTTCAATCGCATTGCAGGAAACCTTTAGAAACTCGGCCAGAGATTTCTCAAAATCCTGGTAAGACAAGTCTTGCTTCTCAAACATTGCAGAGTATATTCTCACTTTTGAGTATGGTGATATCATGAAGTGCTGCTCCGAATCGTCCTCAATAAGTCTTTTGTAGTCTGATTGTTCTAGAAGCCTCTCCTCTTCGGATGTTATGCATCCGCTGCATGCAAGGCAATCACTAAGTGTTAGCTTAAGTGGACGCTCATCCTTTGTGCATTTTCTGCTCAAAGCTGGCGAATTCATGGGAGTTAAGCGGTATTTTTATTAACCATGATTTTACTGTAAGCTATGTGCTAGTATTAGGATAGATCTCTATTATGTACATCAATAAAAATGCACTAAAACATATTGAGGTGCAGAAGAATCACGAAGTTTCTGCTTGGAAGATATATGGGTGTTAAACGGTAGCTGCCACGAGCTTTACAACTAAGACCTGCTCTACCCAATAATTTTCCTAACTTGTTCAAGAAAGTCTGCTGAGTTTATGATTTCGGTAGACCCATAGATCATTTCAAGACCAAACCTCTTTCCGAGCTCATTGAGGCTTTTCAGCTCTGTATACGTGCCTCCTCCATTGCAGAAGACGACAACACGTGATATTTCTTTTTCAAAGCAATGAGTTCCAAATGGGTTCAAAATGTCTAATCCATCTGTGTTCTGGTTTCTTATTCTTGTAAGAATGCTCTCCACATACTTCGACAGCGGCGACTCGTTGCTTACAGGTAAAAGCTTCTTGATGCTTCCCATAATGCTGGACACCACCTGCCTGTATGACGTCCCTGCCTTCTGCTCGCCCCCCTCAGCCCCCTTGAAGAACTTCAGAATCTTTGAATCTATTTTTCTTGACTGGAGAAGCGTCTCCACAACAGCGACATTGTCTCCTTTCAGCATTGATATTGCCAGTCTAAGAATGTCCTCGTCATCGCCCTTTTCTGATATTTCCAGAAGATCCTGCTTTTTGAACGAGCTTCTTTCAATCTTGTAGAAATCGTCTATCGAGCGCTTCTTGATTATATCCACAAGTGCAAGACATATGGACATGTGTGTGTGCATAGTTGTTTTTTTTCTTGCAAGTTCCGGTGCCTTCTCAAGCGCCTCCTCAATTTTCTTCTTATCGCTCTTTTCGTCCACGCATCTCAGGGCCATCTCCTTCTTATAGTCCAAAAGCTCCTTTTCAACTCTCTCTGCAACAACGGGAAAATACTCCTCGCTATTCTTCATCCAAAAGTCGTCTGCAGGATCCAGGTGCATAGTTTTGTTCTCTGACTTGAAAAAAACCTTATTTTGGTGAAATGGAAGCAGGTCCTTGATCAGCGAACTGTATGTCCACACGTGCTCCACAGGCGACCTCACATCAAAGTGCCTGTCAAGCAGTATAAGAAGCGGCTTCTTTCTTGTGTCCTTCAGCAGCTTTGTATTTTTTATCTGCTTCAGAAGTTTTTCTCCGACCTGTGTGTCCTTGTTTGGCAGAATGAACGGTGCCTCTCCCAGTGTCAGAAACACTCCAAAGAGTGACTGCACTATCGCATTTTCATCCACAGGATCGGAAAACGTGTTCTTGCGATGCAGTGTGAACAGATTCTCCTGAAGAGCTACAAAATTCATGTATTGATCAAAGATGTTCCTGACAAAGAGGCCCTTGCCCTTTTCAGAAAGCGCAATTGCAAGTCTTTCAAGAAGCGATCTCCTTATGGCGCCCGTGAAGTTGATGTGATACTCAGAGTACAGTTCATCGAGCACATCTCTGGTTATTAAGTCAATGTTTTTCTCTGTCTCTTCGACAAAGTAGATTGCAGGTGTGTCGCGAATTCCCCCTCTTTTTGACTCCAACAGAAAGTGCGCAGTGATGTTGCACTCGCGCAGCTCGTTTACATGCAAGAGCGGAGAGATTATGTCCTGTGTTCTGTGGTCAAGAAGCAGCACCTTCCATGGAGACTGTGTTCTCGTGTTGAGAAACTCTATGACTCTTCCTCTCTGACACGTTCTAAGCATGGGCGGATTTTTGTGTGTGCTTAAACAGATTCATATGCAATGCACCAGGCTGCGGCCTCTTGGCGTTTTCGCAATAAGTGTGCAAAACATGCCAGCAGGTGTACTTACTAGCCCCTGCTAGGACCATGTGCATGCAGAGGTTCTCTATCGAAATACAAAATTCAAAACCCTGGGGCCGCTGACAAGATCGCCAATGGAGGAAAGAGAAGATTTGAATTACAAGATAGTAAAGAAGCTTGCGTCAGGTGCTTTTGGTGACATATATATGGCAATACACGAGGAGACTGCTAAGAAGGTTGCCGTCAAGGTGGAGAAGAGAAGACATCTGAAGCAGCTAAAGCATGAATATAACGTATACACCAGCCTATATGACGGAACAACCGACTTTCTTCCCAGAGTATATGGATACAGAGAGTTCTTCTTGAACGATGAGCCGGTAAATGGAATGTTCATGGATCTTCTAGGCTACTCGCTGCAGGAACTCTTTGACTTTTGCGAAAAAAGATTTACACTGAAGACTGTTCTAATGCTTGGAGAAATGATTTTGAGCCGTATTGAGTACGTCCATTTCAAGAACTACATACATCGAGACATCAAGCCTGACAACTTTGTGTTCGGAAAGGAGGAGCACAACAGAAATAAGCTCTTTATCATTGACTTCGGCCTGGCCAAGATGTACAGAAACCCGTACACCTTTATACACATACCACCTAGACAAGGAAAGTCGCTAACTGGAACTGCACGGTATGCATCACTGAATGCACACCTTGGCTATGAGCAGGGAAGGCGAGACGATCTGGAGAGCCTCGCATACTGTCTGATATTTTTCTTGAAGGGAAGGCTTCCGTGGCAGGGCCTACCGGGAGCATCGAAGAAGGAGAAGTACAAGAACATATGCGAGATGAAGGAGAGAATAAGCGTACGGGAGCTTTGTGAGGGGCTTCCATCTGTCTTCTCTAAGTTTTTGCATTACATAAAGGGGCTGTCATTTGAAGAGATGCCAAGCTACCTTTATTTGAAAAATCTTTTTGTTTCTGCAATAAGGGAGCACAAAATAGTCAACGACGGAAACTTCGATTGGATTATAAAGAGGGATCTGATGCGTAGAGACAGGCTCTAGAATCTTTGACACAATAAAGATGTATTCAATAAACAACTGCATATTGCAATGTGTAACTTATTCTCCTTGTAGTTTGTTTCTGAAACCACATAATCTTGTCTGTCGGCTTGCACTTGCTGTCTATGAGCTGGCGAACATGGGCTCTTGAAAACAACACGTATATGAATGCAAAACACCCTGTTATTGTTTTGCTTTTGCCGTGGCCTTAAATTGCATAAAGAAATTACCCCTAGGATGAGTGAAAACATCGACGAGTCTCTGTATTCAAGGCAGCTTTATGTTCTTGGGTACGAGGCGATGGAGAGAATGCTGAAAAGTACAGTTCTTATCAAGGGAATGAATGGACTGGGTCAAGAGATTGCAAAGAATGTGTGCCTTGCGGGCGTAAAGAAGGTGTATATAAATGACCCCACGGTAGTTTCTGTGCAGGACCTGTGCACTGGGTTTTATCTTACAGATGAAGATGTCGGATTGAGACGAGACATGGCTGTCTTGAAGAAGCTGCGTAGTCTGAACACATATGTGCAGGTAGAAGTTGTGGAAGACGTAAGGATCTATAGCAGGTACAGCTGTCTTGTCGCATGCGGGCTGTCTATAGGAGAACAGGTGACTCTGGACAATTTCTGCAGGGAAAAGGGGATATACTTTGTTGGGTGCCAAGAGCGTGGTGTGTTTTCTCAGGTCTTCTGCGACTTTGGCGATGAGTTTCTTGTGATTGACCCCACAGGGGAGGTGCAGGCAATGGGTGTCATAAATGACATAGACGATAACGGTGTTCTAACGACTATTGAAGGCGAAAGACACAACCTCGAGGACGGAGATCTGATCAAGATCACTGAAAACAAAAGCTACGAGGGCCAGATGTTTGAAGTAAGTGTAGTGAATCCATACAAGCTGCAGCTCAAGCGTATCAGGGATCTGAGCATGTTGCAGGAGGAGAACTCGTCAAAGATGACAAATACCAGTCGAACGTCTTTCGTAGTGTCACAGGGCGGATACTTTGAGCAACAGAAAAAGACACAAGTTCTGAACTTCAAAAAGCTGGAAGATCTTCTAGAAAGCCCATCAATTATGAACTTTGACTATAGTGACAGTGAAAGAGCACATACCATACATCGCTGCTTTGTGCTTTTGGACGAGTTCAAGCGAAAACATGGACGCATGCCGCTTCCAAGAAACGAAGCGGATGCAGAAGCCTTTCACGATATGTTTGAAAAAAAATTTGAAAAAAACAAGCATACAGACCTGGTAAGGGTGTTTTGCCGGCAGCCTCCGGGCTCACTAATACCCATATGCTCTATCATAGGGGGATTTGTTGCGCAGGAGGTCCTGAAGGCATGCAGCGGAAAGTTTCATCCGCTGTTTCAGTTCATGTACTTTGACTCTGTCCAGTGTCTACCGGATGCGACGGATGACGACTTTTCTCGAGAAAACTCGCGATACGGCCCTCTGATTGAGCTTTTTGGAAGGAAGAATGTGGAGAAGATATTCAATGCAAAAGTCTTTGTTGTAGGTGCTGGTGCAATAGGCTGCGAGCATCTGAAAAATTTTGCGATGCTCGGGCTGGGATCCAAGGGTGTCGTGTACATAACAGATATGGATTCGATAGAACAGAGCAACCTAAACAGACAGTTTCTGTTCGGGCCCTCTGATGTGTCAAAAATGAAGTCTGTAGTTGCTGCACGAGAGGTAAAAAGACTCAATCCAGATGTAAACGTCGTTTCGTTCAACCTGAAGGTTGGTCAAGAGACAGAAAATATCTTTGGAGATAGGTTCTACAGAGACATCGACTTTGTAGCAAATGCCCTTGACAATGTCGAGTCACGGCTTTACATCGACGAGAGGTGTGTTTTCAACAAAAAGGCGATGTTTGAGACAGGCACGCTAGGAACAAAGGGAAACTCGCAGGTTGTTCTACCCGACGTTACAGAAAGTTATGCATCCTCGCACGACCCCCCTGAAAAAAGCATTCCCCTCTGCACCATCAGAAACTTTCCAAATCTAATTGAACACACAATAGAGTGGGCGTTGAACGAGTTCAAAACAGTGTTTCACGACAACATCATATCAATCTCGGACCACCTCAGTGCATCATCTTCTGGGTGCGACAACGAGGATGTGCAGTGTCTTTTGGAGAGCGCACCAACAAGCGTAAAGCAATGTGTTGAGAAGGCTGCCTACCTCTTCAAAAGATACTTCTACGACTCCATCAACTCTCTGCTCGAGTCTTTTCCTCCAGATGCAGTTACGCAGGAAAACATTCCGTTCTGGACTCCTCCTAAAAGACCACCTGCATCGATATCATTTGACATCAACGACCCGCTTCACATCCTGTTTATATTGAGCGCATCCAACCTGTACGCCTATTGCTATGGCGTTCCGCACAAAATCACCAAGACAATGGCGCTTGATGTTATCAAAGAGAAAACAAAGGTAGGCACGTTTGAAGAAGAAGTGGAAGATCTTGCCACTCGTGTATCTTCACTGCCTGGACTATATCCAGTGGTGTTTGAGAAGGATAACGACCTTAACCACCATGTAGACTTTATCTACGCATGCGCAAACCTGAGGGCTAACAACTACAAAATACAGAACGCCTCTCGGCACACAGTAAAGGGTATTGCAGGACGCATCATCCCTGCAATTGCAACTACAACTGCACTCATATCTGGAATGTCTGTTCTGGAAATGATAAAGTTTATCTTCTCATCTGCGCTCGACAACTATAAGAACGCATTTGTGAACCTTGCTCTGCCGTACCTTGCTACAAGTACACCAATTCCGCCTACAAAGAGTGAATATTACTTCAAGAAAGACGAGCGGATTTCATTTACAATTTGGGACAGATTTGAGATGGAAGACCAAAGACTTGCGGACCTGATAGCGTACTTCAAGGAAAAGCACCAGGCAATTATAACCATGATGATGGTTGACGGTGTGCTTGTATACATGAATACAGACAAGAAGACGCAATTAAACTTAAGCAAGTATGTGAGCGAACTTACAAAGAGCGAGATGAATGCTGTTGTAGATGTTGTTTTTGAAAACACAGAGTGCGAAAGCTTTCCATCCATAGTTGTTGATGTATCACAAAAAAACAAATCAGTCGTGTAACAGCGGCACCGCGCAGAATTGTTTCCTAGGCCAAAGAATATGCAAGGACATCTAAGTAGTTAAAAAGCACGTTCTACACATGTGGCTTAATTACATGTGCAGTGCAGGAGCCCCCTCTTTTATTCACAAGAAGTTTCCTAGGGCACTACACAACATATCTCCAGTCTTTGTCGATGACGCCAAGTCTAATCCAGTATGACTTGGACTCCTCTCTCTTGAGAAGCAAATCCTCAAAAACCTTCAGCGTGACAAGTACAACAACTTTGTCTTTTCCAACAAACTCGACCTCCACCATGGAGAGACAAGAGCACGGAAAGTACCATCTGTCTTTGTGAGATGGCTGCTCAATTTTGAAAAGATTAAATGGGCGGCACTTTGTCTCTGTCCAGTATGCATGAGACACTATCACCCTGCGAAACTCAGTGCTTTCAGAAAACGGTAAGTTGCTCTCTGGAGCTCTGTCTTCTGTCTCGTCTTTGAATATCTCGATGTCCTTTGCCATCACTGATATCTGCGACAGCACAGACGGCGACAGTCTGGCTTCCAGCATTTCCACAAGACTCCATGGAACTGTGCTGTCCACAATCAGGCTTTTTGTGATGTGAAGAAGAAAGAGCGAAGATACGTCGCCAAGCAAGTCACAAACAAAGGAGTATATGTTGGTGTATTTGATACCTGGATGCCAGTAGTAAAGGTCGTCCTTAATGCGTTTGTTTTCTATAAAAACAAGAAATGTCTGAAAAAGATCGTCTCTTGCTTTCAGGCAGCTACCCATCTCTTCGATTTCCCTTTGAAAGCGCTGCGGAACGGTAAACAGTTTCTCCAGAAGCTCAAGTATCCTGGATGTTGGATGGCTATTGAGACTTGGGATTTCATACACCACCTGCACCAAGTATGGAATATACGAGAATCCCCTTGTGGCATTTCCTCTTTTCTCTAGTTCTCTGATGATATTCTTGTTCAGCTTTTTTGCGCTAAGAAGAGATCGAACGTCTTCTTCCATGGGCAGCTTTTTGACCTAAAATGACACAGCACTCGCAGTACGGTTAGCCTACATTGCAGTGTCTGGGCTCTGCACAGAGGCTGCAGAAAAAGGAATGTTGCAATAGTGGGCCCATATATACATATGATACCAAGTAACAAATTTCTGTATCATCACACTTTCAATGAAGAAATCAGAAGCCATAGTGCTTCTTCAACGTTTGTACAAGACTTATGTTTCTATTTTAAGATTGCAGCGAAACTAACCATTGGCTTTTTTCTTTATACAGTATGCAATACAAATATCTGTGCAAAATTGCACAAACTCAGAGTGCATCCAAACCACACAAAAATCTATTTTGAACGTGTCTCCTTTTAGCATGTGATTTATTAACGTCTCCATTGCCCTTATGGTTGTAAGAGGAAAGTTGTATTTAGATGAGCATCAGATTGTGATCGAATGCATATGGCGCTCAATTAAACTACAGAAGTTTAGGCTTATTCCGTTTATAACATATTCATACTCCAATGCGCTTATATTTGTAGGCATCTATGTTTTGGTGCACTGCGCAGCGGCAATGTGTGAAGTATACATATTTAGAAACATAAAGATGGGGCTTCTTACACTTTTGTATGTGGATGCTGGTCTGTTTGTGCTTCTTACAGGGATTTTCTGCGGAATGGCATACATATACTGTTGCATGCAGCGCGGTCCCATTGTTTACAGAAAATACCTCTACATCGCCATTCTGTCAAATGTGTATTGCCCGTTTCTTGTTGTGATTGCAAGCATTACGTGCATCAACAAGTACTTTGTGCTGATTGCTGCGTTTTTCCACATTTCTATAACGCACTTTTTGACGTACAAGAACATGCCTTTTCTGGCAATCCAGGAAGGAAAGCAATTTAGAACTCATCTTGTTATACTCCTGAACAACACGTTGTTTGTCACATCTGTCATATGTTATATATATCTCACGGTGTCTGCTACTCAAGGTCCCTAAAGTAACAGGCGCCTCTCTGGGCAGTAAGCTGGGAGTATTAATCAAGGAATAAAAATTTGCTGCAAGTTGTGAGTACAGATGGTACCAAAATTAGGCTCTGCAGTCTACTCTATAGATACAGGGAGCCTGCAAACACGATGTCCCGCTTGATTTTGGTTATTCCTATTGCAAAGAGATTTTCCAGTTCTGTGTTTCCAATTACTCTTGCTGCAGAGCACAGTTGTCTTAGTAGCTCCTCGAGCCTGCGAAAGCAGCGTATTATGCTTCCCTCGAAAACAGGTGTTTTTGAACATATGTCCAAAAACGTATAGCCACAGACCCACATTTTGACAACGTCCATGAGCTCGTACGAGAACCTTTGCACGTATGCATCTGCATCAACCTTGAGATTGCAATCATGCAGCACAGATACTATTTTCTGTGCGGTAGATTTCAACATCTTGTACTTCTCATGGCATTCTTCGCTGATACCGACCTCCTCCTGTTGCCACTCCTCAAACACAAAGCACGACAGCAAAGAAACCACGTCTTCGACACTCATTCCTGAAAACTCCCCGTTGAATATCATCTCTGTGAGAATAAGCTCGTCGCCACTTGATATTTCACATGCTATTTTCCCCTTTTCTAAGATCGAATGCTCATCACAATACTCCAAACGCCTCAGGACTTTTATCATCTTCTGGCACTCTTCCATGTGATATATCTCAACCATCCTCTGGTACTCCTTATATTTTGCTTCATATATGGACCTTATCCTCTCTATTCGAAAGAACTCTATAAGCGAGTTTGTGTGTGGCCCTAGAAACGACCTGAGGAACCTGTCCTCACTGCTGCATAGAGATGCTGTGTTGACGTCAAGCATCAGGCTCCTGTTGAATGCAACGATGAACTTGCATGACTTGATGCATGACTTAGAGAGCTCGTTGCAGAGCAGACACCTGTCAAACGGAACAAAAAGCTCGTGGCCACACAGTTCCTTCTCTATGTCGTCAATCTTTGCATCTAGGCACGTTTTCAGGTTCACAGGCTCGAACTTTCTGAAGAACGTTCTGGTCTCTATCTTTACATTCCCTTTGTAGACTCTCTCAATGGCGTCCACAGAAAATGTCTTTCTGATTATGCCACCGTCCACAAAGAAGCAGCACTCCAGCTCCTCACTGCTGCATGAGTTAACAACCGCTGTCTTCACAGTGTATGGGACACTTCCCTCTATGTAGAAGAGATCAACAACTGTGCCCTTGGTTATCAGCGATGAAAGGTTCTTCTGTTCTATTGTTTTTCTTAGCTCTCTATTTCTTTCCGTCTTGAGCTCATTTCTCCTCTTGTAGAGCCTGAAGTACTCTGCGCCGCTCTTGGGCTCTTTGGGAATCCTCTCATACAACCTGTACACAACCTTCTCAAGCTCAACTCTCTCGTTTTGCTTTTGAAAGTGAAAGAAGCTCCTGCTTAGTAGATACAGCGGGTCAAGTCCCTCCACTCTCATGAGGTTCAGAACCATGTTATATGACAGGTAGAAGGCACTGTTCAGCTTGTCAGGCTCTCCACTGAATACGCTTGCACCCTCGCTCATGGTAAGCACGTCACCCATTAGCGCAATCACAACACCTCTTTCGTCAATACCTCTTCTTCCTGCCCTACCACTCATCTGTATGTACTCACCTGAGCTTACCACTCTTCTCTCTGTGCCGTCAAACTTCTTGAGCGCAGTGAACACAACTGACTTCGCAGGCATGTTCAGTCCGATGGAAAACGTTTCTGTGGCAAAGAGAATCTTTAGCAAGTTTTCTTGAAACAGTATCTCGACAATCTCCTTCAAAATGGGAAGCAACCCAGAGTGGTGAATTCCAACACCTCTCAGAAGCAGTGGAAGCAGATTCTGAATGAGCGGTAGCTCTCTGTCCTCTCTTCGAAGCGAAGACAATGCGTTTTTGAATATCACCTTAACGGACTCTTTCTCCTCGTCAGAGAGAAAGTCATTTTCCACAGCAAGAGCAAACCTCTCACAGTCTTTTCTACTAAACGAAAAGACAATCGTAGGAAGCCACTTTTGCTCGAGAAGGATTTTTATTATATTCCGCATGTCCCCATCATCAATCCTTTTTTTAGAGCCTATCGATTTCATGGCCTTTGAAAATGCAGTCCTGTCAAAGATGTCTTTTCCTGTCTTTTCATCGTGTCCTTTGACTCTGTAGAGCCCCCTTCCACCCTTTGGCATCACATAGTGCGTAAGCGGAGTAGGCCTCTTTTCAGTGTACACCACATGGACGATCTGGTTGTGCGTCTTTGCAACCCACCTTGCAAACTCGCTGGCATTTGGAATGGTCGCACTCAGAAAAACCATTCTAACGTGATCTGGAAGGAGAATTATCGTCTCTTCCCAGACAACACCTCTTTCTCTGTCACGCATGTAATGTATCTCATCGAACACAACCCAGCTAACCTCTCTCAGCACCTCGCTCCCGCGGTACAGCATGTTTCTGAGAATCTCTGTGGTCATCACAAGACAAGATGCATGGGGATTCAGCGTCACATCCCCTGTCATCAGCCCCACGTCCTCAAACTCAAGCTGAAGCTCGCGGTACTTCTGGTTAGATAGAGCCTTTATCGGAGACGTGTACACAACCCGTTGGTTTCTATTTATTGACATGGCAATAGCATACTCTGCCACAGCTGTCTTTCCAGAGCTTGTGTGTGCGGCAACAAGCACGCTTTCACCGCGCTCTAGCGCATAGATGCTTATCTTCTGAAATAGGTCGAGCTCAAAACTATACTTCTTTGCATGAAAGTGTGGGTGCGTGGTCGGCATCGATGTGTATGGAACAGCATTTGGAACTATCGACTCATGTCTTGTATCTTCTGTCTTGAATACATCCATAGCAGCAACGCTGTTCTGATGGCTTTCAACCGCTGCTTTCTCAATTACTTGCACTGCCGATGTATTTTCAAAAATAGATATAGACTCCTCGTCAAACATGGGATAAAAAATATATGTTAAAAAGCAGCCCTTGTCTTCAACCACATTCGCGGCTTTTACTTTAACTGCAATTGGTTAAATTGAAATTCTTGTGTGCGCAGTCAGTGTGGCCGAGTGGTTAAGGCGATCGACTAGAAATCGGTTGGGGGAGACCCCTCGTAGGTTCAAATCCTGCCGCTGACGACGCACACGTGTTTTTTGGCTTTTTGCAGCACGTTGATGTGCTTTTGTTGAGAAATTGTGTGCTCCTTACGGTGTATCAATGTTTTGTGTAGGAGCCCATGCAGTGTCCGGTGTGCTTTTTGGACATAGAGTGCATGCAGGCTGCATACGAATGCGGACATATCTTGTGCATTATGTGCGCAGCAAGACTCATCTACTTAATGAACGACGAGAAATGTCCACTATGCTTGAAGAGCAATCAGCACATACTGTTTAGAAACTGTTTTGAGGAATCTGCAGCAAATGTGTGCAGCACTAAAGAGTCAAAGGGCAATGGAAATGTGCACACTGGATGGGCGACATGCAGTGGCAGCAAAGACACCGGAGCCCCAAGCACATCTGTGCATGCTGTGTGCAAAGAGTCTTTAGAAAAGTCTCTCAATGTTCTTTCCATCAGAACTAGGTCTAGGCCAATGCAGTCAGAGAGGAAAAATGTCTTCTTTGCAACTCCCGACATGTGCAAAGAGATTCGCAGAGTCCTTGCATTTGCATGCCAGCTCTGTACAGCAACATTTCCATCACTTCAGCCACTCAGAACACACTACAACAAGTCTCACAAAAAACTTCTTTGCGACGAGTGCATGGGGCACAGAAAGTCGTTTCCGTCTGAATTTGAACTTTTTGACCACAGAAGCCTCAAAGAGCACAAGTCCAGCGGAGACGGGTCTTTTCGTGGCCACGTATGGTGCTGCTTCTGCTCTTCATATTTCTACAATGCAGAGACAGCACGTGCACACTGCATAGAGCATCATGAACTGTGTGTCTTCTGCGAGGAAAAGAGGTTCTACAAGGACTTCGAATGCCTCGAGACGCACTGGAAAAGAATGCATTACACATGCAAATACCCAACTTGCATAAAGCAGAAGGCGTATGCATTCAAATACAAGGGCGAGCTGATGCAGCACCTGCTGAAGTACCACAATGTAGGTGAGTCTAGAATCGAAAGTAGAGTCGAGGAGGATCTGCCTTTCATGGACCCAATGGCAAAGGAAGTTACCTGGGGCGGACATCAAAAAGAGAATTCGCAGCACACAAGTACCCTTCTCAAGACATCGCATAGAAGTAAGGCAAGCACCGAAAATACGGCATTTGCGAGGCCCCGCCCTGTGCCTTTATCAAAGAGCAAAGAAGTTCGTAGCGAAGGGTGCGCATTTCCGTCATTTCTGGACAGGTCTTCCATGCTTGCAGACAGGTCACAAAGACAGGTAAGAATGCAACTTCTAAAAAGAAGTACACCGCACTTTGAAGTAGTAGATGGTCTTCTTGACAAAATGAATTCGAATGTCCTAGACCCCAAGCATCTTATCTCGGAGATGGAAGTATTCATGGCACCCCGTGACGTGCACAAGCTGTTGAACACAGTCATCGGCTTTGTTCACGATAGAAAAACGTTAGCTTCTGTGCTAAAGACATACAAGAACCAGATTGACTTTCCAAAGTACAAAAGCAAGGCACCAAGAAAAGATATGGCAAAGGAGGTTACCAAGCTTGGATACAAAGTGTTTGACTTCACAAAGAAATAGCGCCTCATTCTAAACAGAGCATCGCAAATAGATAAAAGTGTTATTTATCATCTATGTCCTGCAGCAGCCCCTGCAGATCAGACCTGCAACACATCAGCTTTTGTTTCTGCTGGCAGCGTATTTAAGGTTCTCAGTGTGTATCATATGGTTAGCTTCCATTATGTAGTCAAGTACAGAGTCTAAGTCTTGCATCCAGTCTGGATCAAGCGACTTATTGAATTTCACTAACTGCTTTTTCTGATCAATTCTGCAGTGCAGAGTTCCACTGTTCACTGCCCAGCAGATCTTATCAACGACATCGTCATCTCTGCACTGTAAGAGGCACGCAAGATCATTTATGTTGACATGTGTGCAGAATCTGGATATAACGGCTAGGTTGTGGCTGTCCACTGCGCATGTTACTGTCTCTGAAAATCGCTCAATGTCTATTTCCGCAAAGCTGCGGAATATATCCATGGACCTGTGCTGTATGAGTTCGCTCTTCAAAAATAGCGCGAGGACTCTTCTTACAGGTTCGGTATTGTTCTTGTCCAGAATCAAGGTCTCGATCATTCTCCTTCTTTCGTCACTTCTTGGGGCAATCAGAGAAAAAAAGGAGCTCTGCACCACGCTTTTGTGCGGCTCAGAAATCCTGCTAACTTTCAGCAGAATCTTACTTGCCTCCATGTAGTCTTTCTTCCCAAGGAAAAGCTCAACCATGTATCGATCGTACTTCACCTCCTGTGCAGAGTCTCCAGACTCATCAAAGTATCTCTTTCTAATTTTCTTGCTGCACACATCAGCCTTTATCCAGTCTCCATTCAAGATTGCGAGTTGAAGCTGGTCCAGCTGAAAGCCAATCACCTTCACTTCTTCAATGGATGTGAATGTCTCAACGGGAATGTCGAAAATGACATCAAGAGCGCCTTTAATGTCGCCCTGCCCAATGTACATGTCCTTCAGTGCGGAAGCTATCTTTATTCGCTCCTCCTCAAGAAACATCTTTCCCTCGACGACATCTTTCAGCAAAGTATGGCAGAACTTCATAAAGCTGCTTAAGTCCTGTGTCTTCTGTGCCTCCCGCATGGCCTCACTGTATTTGTGGTCAAATACGTAGTTAATGAACCACCTGAACGCCTGCTTCAGCTGGCCTTTGCGTCTCCCCAGTACTCTCATTAGCGCTATCGCCTCTGTATCGCTGCCACAAGTTTCCAGCATCTTCAAAAACACTTCCCTGCTTTTTTCGTCGTCTTTTGCAAGACGAGCTTCTCTCTCTCGCTCAATCAAATCGTCCATCTTTGTTGGGGGTGTAAATTGCCTAAAATAGCTTCTACGATGTGAAAATGCATGTATAAGGGGCACTGGAAACGTCTGTCCTACGATGAGATTCTGCACTTCTTCAAGAGACACCTAGTAACAATTATCTCATAGTAAGGCAAATACTACAATCTGACTTGAGGTCTATTTTAATGATGTGTACTAATGCATTTGTGTATATATTTCAAAATTTACAGACAAGACCCCTACTATCCACTACTGTCTTCCTTATGTCCAAGCCCATCGGTAGAGCGTACATTGGAAATGAAAAATTCGCTCTTTCTGTTTCTGTCCTCTATACTCAGTGTATGTGTAGATGTACCAGCCATACTCATTGTTCTTGGCGGCCTTCCAACCTCCATATAGCTGTTTTTAAATGCCGCAGCAGCCTTGTCGTGGCTCCCCAGCACTATGTATCGGTCCTTGTTTGTTCTAAGACCTGCAATCTCTGTGGGCATTACAAGACATCGCACCTCCTGTGGAATCTTGTTCATCACCAGCGTCTGCGAAGAATGCACAGAAACGTCTCTCCTCTGCGTTGTCTCTTTTTTCCTCCTCACCATAGACTTCTGAATGATTTTATGGTACTCTGCACATGCAACTAGAATCTTGTCTTTTTCCTCGACCTTTCTTGCCTCTCTCAAGGACAAGACTCTTTTTTTAAATAAGCACCTTCTGAACCGGTCAATAACGTACCTGTACGCTGGTCTGTAATGCCCAGACCCACTGCGCTCGCTCTCGCGAGGCACGTTGGTGTCTTCCCAGATATCCTCTACCAGCGTTCCCCTTTTTCTCATCTTCTCTATCTGCTTGAATACCCTGATATCTTGGTTTTCTCTTTCCATAATGAGAAACTCTTCCATGTAAATCAGTTTGTCTGTATTTTTTAATATATAGGAAAGAGGGAGGTTTCTTATTATGTAAAAGTACCTCCATGCATCCACGATTCTTTTTTTTGTGTCCTTTCTTGGCTTTTCAGGCATCTGCATGACTTTCTTGTAATATACTCGCCGCGGGTCTCGAATTACATTTTCAAAGTCATAAGGAGTTCTGAGCAAAGCATCGTGAGAAAATGTGTCTATGTCCTTTTTTAAGAGATGAATCTCGGAGCTTATCTTGTTGTACATCATGTTGGCTTTTCTATCTCCATTCTCTGTTTTAACAGACTTATTCGTTTGTCTGTCCGTTTTTATTATTTCTACCATCTTTCTTTGCTAAAATTTTTTGTTGATTTTTTTATTTCACATAAACAAAGTACTCACACCCATAATGGTGTTGTTTACGTAAAAGAACCTGGCATTTTACTATATCTCTGCATCTCACCTGACATTGCACTATGCAAGTGCACATGAAAGATGCTCAATAATTTGGAGCACGAACTATAAGCATAATTGAAAAACATGTTCTAGTGGTGTGCACAGTGCACAACTCCCGTTTCGTATGCGGACACTGCTTGTATATGAGCGAGTCATTTGCTATAAACAAGGAAACTGCTATGCCAAGTCTGCATTTCGAACTGTACCTCCAAACCCTCTACAAGCTCCAGAGCATTCCATCTATTACTTGCTGAAAACTTTTCTGCTTAATGAAAGGGAGAAATATAAGTGAGTTTATTGTCTGTGTCCGTGTGTCAAGTGATACTTCAGGCCATTTGCATTTTTGTATCTCTTTTTGCATCCTTCAAACGTGCATAGATACGGTTTGGTAAGATCTTCCCCTTCTCTGTGTCCTCTTTCCATATGGTAGCGCAGACCATATGCAGACGTATACAGCTTGTTGCAGTTTGCATGTTCGCACTTGAACATCTTTGCTTTACTTTCAGGAGCACTGGAAGCGATTTCGCTGGAGTCGCTTGTCTGTGTAGTTTCCAACCTGTTTTCCGATGTTTCGTCTGTGGTGCTCTCTTCTCTTGAATCTTTATCGTGCTTTGTGGCTGTATATGGGTTTGCTGCTAATTCGTGACTCATCATGTGTATTTCCCATTCCGTAAAGTTTTGAAAGCTCATGCGACAACAGCTTCTGTTCTTGAGAAACTCATGCTCAGCCTCTCTTTCAGCATCCCACTCATGAACTTCTACAGACGGTCTTTTGAAAAACGCCTGCTCCTCCATCTTCAGTAGAAGGTTCTCTATGAATATTTGATCAAACTGCATTGTGTGGAGCCTTTGCAGGAACTCTGCCCGACTTTTTGCGTGTTCCTGCTGCAGAATGCTGGACTTTTCACTGTCGCTTGTCGAGTAGCTGCTGCTATCCTCCTTACTTTTGCAGTCAAAATCTATTGTTATGGATCTTACCATACCCTCGTCTCCAGACACAGCCGAACTTATACATGACATCTACCGTTTTGGAAGTCATGATAATAGATCTCTATATTATAAATGGTTCTGTATTTATATGCTACAAAGGTGCAGAGCATGATGTTTTGTGCTATGTGATGGACTTATAGTGAACGTATGCTCTAACTAGTAGTGGTATGCGTATTGTTGGGTCTTTTGTGCTATAACACCTTCCATGTTAATTTGCTACACCCGCCGCATTTTGCAGAAGCCTGCCTGAGGTTTGCTGTAAATACTGAGCGAATGACGCGGTACAGAAGGATAAGTGGCACATATAATACAAAAATGTCTTTTGTAAAGCATCGCACCAGCAGTTTCAAGTTGCACACCACGGGACTGGATGTGCACACATTCGATGCATACACTTCCGTGTAAGAAACAAAACGAAACGAACAAAAGCAGTGCAACCACTATAAGCATGCCAGGAACTGCCGGTCATCGCACATTATGTATTTTCTGCGAAAGCGGTATACCGGCAAACTTGAAACTGAAATAAATATTATGAAGGAGTAAAACAGTAATTATGGAAAACAACATGGAAGCCGATAGCAAAAGAAGCCTGTCCGATGAGATAGATGATGTTCTAAAGCGCACTTGTAACAACAACCCCTCGCTTTTGACGGATAAAAGTGAAGCGGGGGGTCTATATACACACGGGCCCGGATTTGTGGCAGATAGGACGTTTCTGGAAGAAAAGTTGGTTGGAAAGTACTCGATTACAAAGAGTCTTGGAAGTGGTAGCAGCTCCAAGGTCAAGCTGGGCATAGACTCGGAAAGTGCAGAAAAGGTTGCTGTAAAAATAGTGTCAAGAAAAAATGTGAATCCTGCACTTGCAAGAGAAAATCCTGAGAAGCGTGACGAAAGAATATACAGAGAGATTCTGATTTCGTCTCTGCTAAGCCACCCGCACATAGTAAGGCTTGTAGACTTTTTCTACAGCGAAACCCGCTTTTTTCTCGTCTTTGAGTATGCAAGAGGACGACAACTATTTGACATCGTGCTTGATAATGGGCCAATGAACGAAAGGGACGCAAGACGCATCTTCAGACAGATTCTGTCTGGTGTAGACTACATACATAAAAACTCTATTGTACACCGGGACTTGAAAATAGAGAACATACTGGTAGATGAGAATGGAAATGCAAAAATCATCGACTTTGGACTCTCAAACTTCTACGATAACAAGCGGCTTCTAACGACGTTCTGCGGATCTCTTTACTTTGCAGCGCCCGAGTTGCTTCTGGGACAGAAGTATTGTGGCCCGGAGGTGGACGTCTGGAGCCTTGGCGTCATTCTGTATGTGATGATATGCGGTACTGTGCCCTTTGACGACAATGACATGCACACGCTTCAGACCAAGATCAAGAGTGCAAAGCTCACTTTTCCGGGCTTTATCTCCGAACGTGCCAAGAAGCTCATTTCCAGCATGGTTTTTGTAGAGCCTGCCCAGCGCTATGATCTAGAACAAGTCATGCGTGACGAATGGGTGAACATAGACTTTGATACGGCAGTCGACAACTACATGAACAAGAGACCGCCAATATCTACTGTTGACGAGGAAATGGTCTCTGTTCTAGAAAATGTTTCGTGCATGCAGTTTCCTGACCTTAGAAAGGACCTCCGACGCTTTTTGGAAATATGCAGAAGGGAAAATAGCACGCAGGAGCAGGTTAATTGGCGCATAATGCCTTCTGTGTCCTTGTATTACCTGTTGCTAGAAAACTGCGGGGGTGAAGGAAACGCGTCTCTTTTTTTCAGCGGCGAGGGCAACTATAAAACACACGTGGGTGCAGAAAGAGATTTCATGCTTTCCATGCCAGAACGCATTCATAGCTTTATACAGTTCATGTCATTGGTGTCTCAGGAGAGGGCCAGGTACTACTCCGGTGACGTATTTGCAAAGGAAAAACCCGTTGTGCTCTGTCCAGAAGAGGGCAAGGCCGCTGCGGAGCTGAAGATGGTATCTAATGAGAACGACTATCCTCACATAAGAAGATCGTTCATACAGGGCCTTTTTCGGGGAGCTTGCTGTAGAGAGATAGACAACCATGTGGTTCTGAAAAACATGGTTGTTGAGTGCTGCATAAAGAACAAGATTGCGTATGACGTGACCAAGAAAAATTATGTGTGCACCACACATCACAAACGAAACATCTGCAAGTTCAAGATATCGCCTTTCTATAATATAATATTGGGAAGTTTTGTATTGTCCTTTAAACACCTGAGCGGCGATCGCGAGCTTTTCACAAGGGCAAAGGAACTGTTTATAAATAACCTGAAGAACATAAAGGAGGAATAAAGCTTTATCCTGCCAGCTTTTCTTCCTTCACTGCCTACTTTAAGAGGCGTTACGATTGCTTTTCTATTTTCAATGACTGTGTTTGGTCCCAAATGGTACCCTTATTCCGTTTTATATCGCACAAAAATAATTTCTTTGTGATTCATGCAACGGAGACATTTTTCTTTAAATTTCTGAAACTTTTTATTACAAACAATGGGAAACAACAAACCGATGGTACTGGTTGTTCTGCTTGGCTTTACTCTATGTATTTCCCTTGAGGATGCTATGCTTCGTCTTGTAAATGACTACCGTGGAAGCAGGAATATGGACACTCTCTACTGTCTTGAAGCTCTCCAGAAAGCAGCCGACTACCAGGCTCAAGTCATGTGCACCACCGGTAGACTAACACACGAGGGAATAGACAAGTACCACCATGCACTTGATGACAGGCTGAGAATGTTTGACTTTGTAGGCGAAAACATAGGCGAGAACATAGCAAGACAGGAGAACGACGAGTATGCAGAGGTGTTTAAACTCTGGGTCAAGTCTAGTGAGCACAGAAAGAACATTTTGGGGGACTACACATACACAGGAATCAGTACATGCAGAAACAAGAGCGGATATCGTTTCTGGATTCAAGTTTTTGGAAAAGACGTAAGCAACAGCTTTATACGGACTCTCCGCTTCAAGGAAATGGGCAGCTTCTCTGGAAAGAACATGGACGGTGCAAATGTAAACTCTCTGTGCCCTATTACACACCAGGAACTTGGAAGTAGCACTGCTGCACAGAAGAACAGTGAATTGTCTGATGGGTATCTTTCAGCGCGCGATGGTCAGGCTGGTGGCAGGAGATGCGATATGAACAGCTACGGGGGCGTGATGAATGCTGATGCAAGTAGAGAGAGAGCAAGCGAGTCTGTGCAAAATTGCAGAGACAAGAGCAGTAGATACACACAGAACACTGGAAATGGCACGAACGGTTTCATCATTGACGAAAGCACAAGAAGAAGTCTGCAGGAGCAGGTTGCAAGAATTGTGGTGGACATTCTGCAGGCAGGAATAATCCAGGGCCTCAAGTTTTTCGGCTTAACAGATAGATGTGGCATTTCCTCAAAACAGGCTGACGGAATGTATCCTCAGGAAAATACAAATGTCAAGAAAAAGGGCATGCTAGAAGAAATGGATGTGCAGTTTTCTAAGATGCAGCAGGAAAGAGATCAAGGCGTGGGCACTTCCAACAAAAAGAGAGACACAAAGGAAACCCCAGCAAACAGAAACATCAGGGAAACTGTACATGTAGACAAAAGCAATGCAAACACCAATGAGAACGGTAGTGGAGGTGCGTTTCGTGACTCTTACTCAAACGACACTAATGCAGCAATAAATAGAGGTGAAATTAATTCGCAGACGAGTGAAATGCCCCAACAGATTCAGGGAGAAGGACAGATACTAGACGCAGGCATTTTGAATCAATCGGGACAAAATTTTTCAAGTGCTACAAATATAAACAACAGAGAGCGCGAAAAGCAACCACAGAGCTATGGGCAAAGCCAAAAGGGAGAAATGGAAAAATGCACAGTAGACAAGTTCTGCAAAAAGATAGACATAGGCATTCCACTCTATCTGGGTGCGCAGTGGAGTGAGAAAAGGTAGACATTCGTGCTGCGAAAAAACACGATTCTACACCGCAGTAAACATACACACAATTAATAGGAAACACCAGTGTGGAGGTCCTGACAAAAACATGTTAAACTAAATACTTTATTACTCGTTATCCTCTGGATTGTTCTTCGTTTCCTCGTCCTCGTACTCAGGATCATCCTGTGACTTGTCTGGAGGCGATGTCCAAAGAGTGAGATTGTCTCTCAGAAGCTGCATGATGAGAGTGCTATCCTTGTAATGGTCCTCAGATAGCTGCTCCAGCTCAGCAATCGCATCGTCAAAAGAGCTTTTTGCAAGCTTACATGCCTCGTCATGCTTCTTGAGAATCTCGTAGTAAAATACAGAGAAGTTCAGAGCAAGCCCAAGCCTGACTGGGCTTGTTTTTGGAAGAACCATCGCTTCTCTGTATGCATCCTCATACGACTTATGTGCCTCGTCAGTAGACTTCTTGAGATCGTCACCCTTTTCCACCTCAGCCTTGTATCTGTAGTAGTCTCCCTTCATTTTCAGGAAAAATATATTTGACTCCTTGTTATTCTTAACATCATCCTTTGTCAAAATACACTTATTTATTATATCAATGGCCTCTGTACATATGTCGCAGAGCTCATTTTCAACCTCCTTAAGATGGCTTTCGATGATCTCCTGCTTCCAATTCTCCTTGCCTTCGTACTTGTTTTTTTCCGCAGATAGAACTCGCCAAGATGCACGTCTTGCCCCAGCAAGGTTTTTGTAGGCAATTGAAAATAGGTTGTGTGCCTTCTGATCAAGTGTGAGCTCGTACTCATGTGCCATCTTTATTGCCTCCTTCATGTACTTCACCATCGCATCATATCGCTCCGATCTTTCGGAAAGTGTTGCTTTGAATATTCTCTGCCTGTAATAATCCTCCATACCCTTGCTCTGGGGTTTGTTTTTTACGTTTGGATGATACAAAAATTTGATAGATGTTTTTATCTAGGCAGATACTGGCACCAGCTCTCTCTTTATATGACAAGAGGCCTGAACACTCATATTTACCTTGCGAAATGCATGATGGATACATCAAGTCATACTTGCTTTACTACTTTAGTACGATGTGCGGTGAGCCTTTTCTTGTCTCTGTCCGTCTTTCATTGCTGCTTTCATACACTGCTTTTCTCTCTGGTGATTGAAGTTGTTCTGTTAGTTTCGGAGCCAAAATACAAGTCTTATAAAAACACCAACAGACAGCTGTTATACCTGATATGTATTCTTGAAGATTCTGTGCACTTGGCGTAGCTCTGCATCGAATTTGGTTTCTCACAACATATGCAAAGTGTTCCATATAATTGCATTTATCTTTGATAGTAGATGCTTCGTGACAGACACATGCACTTCGAGTACAGAATAAATCAAATTATCGTGATGTTACCTGGCTGCTCAAGCCCAGTTTAACTTAAGGAGCATTTATTAAATACATGAACACAACACTAAAGATCGGTTGCTTGTAAACAACCTAATTGGAAAGTGTGTTAGAATCTTCCTCGTTTGTTTTGATACTATCAGTGCCTATACCAATGGCGTCTTCGCCATGAATACAGAAGGCGTCATTGCTTGTACAGTACACAACAGCATTCTGAGCATCAACTCTTTCTACACCTCTATCTTCGTGGTTGTATGTAAACAGTTCGTCTAGATCAAGCTTGTTGAAAAATCTGGACAGTCTTGCGTTTGTGAACACTTTTTTTTCCAGCAAGTTTTTGAATATTTGTGTATGGAGGATCTTCTCCTCAATTGTATTTGCACAGATGAGTTTGTATATCTCTACATCAAGCACCTGGCCATATCTGTAGACTCGTTCCTTAGCTTGTGCGTCCGCAGAAGGGTTCCAGTCGGGGTCATATATCACAACGCGCGAAGCACCAACAAGGTTCAGACCAAGTCCACCAACTTTTGTTGTCAAAAGAAAAACAAATAAGCTTCGGTCGCTGTTGAAACGCGACACGAACGCAGTCCTCTCTTGCATGCCTGTGCTTCCATCCATTCTCAGAAATGCGTATCCCCTGAATTTGCAGTTTCTTGCTATGATGTCCAACATTGCCACAGACTGTGAGAACACCAGTGCTTTTCTTCCCTCTTGCCACCATCTTTCAAGAAGCGAGTTGAGCATCTTCATTTTTCCGCTGCACCAACTTAGGTTCTCCTCGCTAAGGTATCGGGGATCTTTTGACCAGAGATACGGGTGATTGCATATCTTCCTGAGCATATCTATACCACAGAGCACGTTCTTCTTTCCCTGGAGAATCTTGAACACAGAATCCGTATTCAAAGAATCTCTGTACATCTTTGCCTGCACATTCGTTAGGACACAAAGGACCATCTTTTCTGTCTTCTTCGGAAGTTGTGCTGCTACATCTCTCTTGCTCCTACGCAGAAAAAACGGTGCAATGGTATTTCTCAGGTTCACGCTGAACTCCTCCCCAGCAAGTATTTCAGACTGTGTAGCATTTGAATACCCGGCCTTTTTGATCTTGTCTTCAACATGCAACTTGAATGTTTCATAGCTTCCTAGAAGCGAGGGATTTGCAAAGTCTACCAGGTTCCACAGCTCAGCAAGGTTGTTCTGCATCGGCGTACCAGTGAGAATGATTCGGTTTTTGCAGGTTATGCTTTTTATGTACTGTGATATGTGCGACTTTTGGTTCTTTATTTTGTGGCCTTCATCAAGAACTATGTAGCCCCAGTCTATCTCCTGAATTCTTTTGAAGTGACTTTTAAAACCCTCATACGACACAACACCCACTCCACCTGCAATGCTAAAGCTTGTGAAAAGATTCAATACATTACCTGATTTGTTCTTGTGAAAAACACATACTCTCACGTGTGAATAGTTCTTTTTCCATTCACTTACCCAGTGATCAATGACAGTTGCAGGAGACACAACAAGTGCCTTCTTTATTCTTTCAGAGAGAAATAGACTGGATAAAACGCAAATGACCTGTAAAGTTTTGCCCAGACCCATTTCATCTGCTAGTATGGCGCCCCTTGACTTCTCAAAAAGGTCAAGCATCCACTCAACACCCTCTCTTTGAAATGGAAATAGCCTACTCCACAGGTCATGCGGCACAGAAAATCCCCTCACAGTAGCTGTGTTGACGTGCGAATACGTCTCTGGTGTTTCTACACGTGCGATGTTTTCAGTGTGTTCCTGAGAATTACACATGTGGCTTTCTTTTTCTTTGCTGCCGTCGTGATTTTTGTGTCTGTTAGCCCCTTCGAGGCATTTGCTGAAAGTGGCAGTACTTCCCTGCTCTGTGTTCTGATGCCCAAGTGCACAAAGGTTTCTCTTGAGTTCATCATTGATTTGCGCTATCTTTTCCTCAATCCGACTGATGGTTGCAGACACCTCCCCTTTGTTCTCTAGAACTGCAGCCTTCTCTCTAAGTCTTTTAACCTTTTTATCTGCCTTTTTTCTCAGATATCTAGCTAAAAACTCCTTCTCATAGTCCTCTGCCTCTATGAAGCTCTGCTCCATACTAAAAATAATTTTTTTGTTTTATGGCACATCGACGGCTTTTGATAATCACACATCAATAGAGTGCTAGTTCATTTAACGTGTTTCTTGTAAATTGAATGTGTAAGCACTGACTTACTGTGTGCGACTTTACTATGTTGGGAAAATGTCTCTTCATCTAGTTGGTTGTGCGCATGAAAAAGCAATTATATCTTCTGAGTCCCTGCCGAAGCCCTGCAAATACAATGCCAATGAAACAGACTTGGAATTGCAGTAGTTAAACACGTCTGTCTATCCAGGCTAGCCCTAGTTGAATGTTAGTCGGTTTCAAATGTTAAAAAGTCTCCATTCGTAGTTCACTACCGCGTGGTGTTATGTACCACAACTCTGCGCTGCCTTCTGGAAACATCTATATTTGTTATTTATACAAAGGCTCGACCAGGCATAACTGTTATTTTGTATCTCAACAATAAATATACGATCTTGTCTGAAATAAATCTGTTCGCTGTCAGACACATACATGTGCACTGAAGCCGCTATTTTACATTTTTCTATTGAAGTATTTTAGTTTTATGTTGTTACAGACATGCGATTATGAGGTTTGTTTATGGTTTTATATCGACCTGTACTTTGCTCATAATTTGTCCCCCAAGGCTCAATTCTAAAACATACTTTTCTAGCCTCAAGATATAAAGTAGGCGAATACAGACATTTCACATGCTGTTCCTGTTATCTGTCGTACCTTTTGTGTTTGCTACGAGGTTCCAAATTATGCAATACGATAGAAACGCAAAGGTTACACGTTATCTCACAACCATTGAGGTGGTTATGTAAGACTTGTAACTGCAATGGACCTGGCTGATGATCCAAGGCTCTCCAAAACATTCGACATTAGCAGAAATATGTCAGAAGCAACCATAACACATGATGACGTTGGTCTTTCCAAGGATATATATGGTCCTGCTATCTCTCACTATCCCTTGACCGATAGCAGGCCGGAGTTTAAATGGAATATCATCAAAAAGGGAGAAAATCTTTACATGCTAAAGACGCCTGACGGTCTTTGTGCGAAAAACATTGAAATTTCTTATGGTGACGTCATAGGACTTTGTCTTCAAGTGAGAAACTGCGATGATAACGATCCTACGCAGCTCTTTGAGATTATACCAGAAATGACAGGTCTAGGTCCATTTTACGGACATTTTCCATAAAGACACTTCCATGATTATTTTGTGGTGCCGCTGCCGTTGTTAGGAGAATATTAATACTACTTATAAGGATTTTAGTATATTCATTACTATCAGAACAAAATCTTTAAAGAGATACACAGTGGCTGAAGCTATCTGGGCCTTTTGTGAAGAGACTTTGTGTAGAAAACATCTTTATCATCTTGATGTGCTTGGATACGGTTGGAGCACTGGATCAAAACTAGTTTGCATACACTGTTTCGAGTTGCAAGAGTCACTTGTTCTTGAGCTCACTTTTAGACAAGTGTTGTGCCTGCTTTTCAGCAAGATGATGACCTCGTAAAAAAAAATGACTGCAATAGTGATACCTGCATATAAGAAAAGCCTCTGCTGCTCTGTCATTTCGTTAAGAAATGGATATGGCCACCTGTTGTTGACCTTTGCAGTTTCTCTGCAGAGACAATAGTAGAAGATGGCAAACAGCACAAAAACAATGAGGTGCAGCTTGCTTTTCTCGATGTTCCGTTCGTATATTTCAAGAATAAGAGCAGTTAGTGGAAACAGATGGAGACAGAGGTCTGAAAAAAGCGAAGCTGCTATTTTGTTTTGCACAAACTCTGCTGGGCGGAGCTTTTCTGGATGGAGCAAGTGAAGGGGCCAGTACAACAGGAATATTATGATCTCCAGAGGAAGTGTTACTATCAAGAGAAATAAATACGTGCTTCTTATCCACTTTCTGACATCATTCATTGGCTGTGTATCACTAGGTCGCTGAAAGAGTCCCAGCATAAGAGTGGCGATTGTCAGAAGTAGACCCTGTGTCGTAAGAAATAGATATTTTCCAACCAACAGACCGCTTGTGTACTCTACTATTTCACGAGGGGCACTGTAGTCTGAGTATCCATATAAACAGAATGCAAGAAACAATATCTTCGTGAACACTTTGGTCATGGGGTTTTGCTTTATTGACATTTCTTGCACAATTGTAGCTTCCAGGATGCATACTTGTACATTAGCTTTGACCACAGATATTACACGCAAGCATCACTTGCTGCTATCGGCGTATCCTTGTACTTTCTGCTCTCATCTGCCTTCAGAGCCTTTCTCAATCTTTCCTGCATAAATATAAACACCTCAATGCTAGTCTGACCAAGAGCCATAAAACATGCAAAAACAGCTATTCGCACGTGCTCAGACATGTTGTCCATAAACGAATATTGCCACCTTCCATGGATCGCAGCTAGCTTTCTGGAAAACAGGTAGTAAAGGAGTGCAACAATCAAAAGTAGCACGTGGTGTATGTATGAACGTTGTGGTCTTGCCATCCATCCCTCGTGTAAGGCGAAAAAAAGAGGAAACACATGCATTGCAAGCTGCTTCGCTGCAGAATTGTCATATCCAGCCATCTTGAGCTTTATGCTAGTGACGTGTCTTGGATCAATTGTATACAGTGTCCAAAAGCCTATAGTGATTATTGTCTCGAGTCCAACCGAATTAAGTGCCAGAAGAGTGTGTGCCTTACCTGTAAAATTGCATACCCTCTTAGACTTTAGCATATCGCTAATTATCATGAAAAGCCCTACAAGGAGAGATGCAAACGTCAGCACCAGACCAATATTTGTTATGTAGACCATACTATATGGAAAGTTGTATCTTTCGTTAGCCAGGCTCTGAGGAAGCTTACGTGGAGAAAGAGCATAAACGCACACGCCCAACCCCATAAAACGTATTAAAGACGTAACTAGCATATATCAAAGGGCTAATTATTCTCATGCATTTTACGACTTATAGCCAAGTTTGTTTACTCATTACGTAACCAGATCACGAAAAAAGCATGATACACATTGAACGATTCGTAGAATTGAAACATCTGATTATGTATGTCATGCCTTTGGCAGAGTACAGCCGGTTGCATAAACACAGGTTGTGCAATCGCGATCTCTCACAAAAAAGAGATTGCGTGCCAAGTCTTAGATAAACTAAATGCACTAGCAGGAGCAGCAGTGTTCTACAAACATATTTTACCCGTGACCAGTACATAGCCGCATACTAGATGGGCAATTTGTTGCAACCTTGACATGAGTCTGTGTCAAAATTGATACTACACACTACCCAGCATTAAAATGGTCAAAGCGGTGAAGGGATGCTTAATCAAAACTGAGCCTAGCATACGGGAGATAATTTTAAAAATAGGTGAGGACGAGAACTTTGTGATTGAAGATATAAACGATGAAATGCTTTTTGTTGACTCGAGATGCAAGGACACATTGAAAGAAAAGGTAGATAAGATACTGTCATCAATGACAAAAAGAACAGAAGGGCATGGCGGTAGCTGAAAAGTAAACAACAAAAAGCTTCTTTGAATTTTCTGCGATATTCTTTGCTATCGCAGTAGCGAAATATTCTGCATAAAGGCAGAGTTGTCGGGGTTCCCAAGTGCTGCTAGTGCAAGAAGCTTTATGATCAGAATTGAGCAAATACGCGACTATGTACAGATCGTAAACATACACAGTCTTTTCAAAAGAATTTTGCCGGAGCAGTACAGCCACTTTATGCTTGCCGAAATGTTTGTAAGGTCAAGAGAGTATATTTTCATGGCGTTCTATGAAGCAGAGATAATTGGATCGGTAGTAGGAAAGACAGAGAACACCAACGGATACATTGCCATGCTTGGTGTGGATGAGTGCTATCGAAACAGGGGTGTGGGAAAGTCACTTGTATGGTGTTGTGTTGAAAAAATGCGCGAAAAAGGCTTGATGTCTGTTTATCTCGAAGCAGAGACAAGTAACTATGCTGCGATCTCTTTATACGAGAAGCTGGGGTTTAAAAAGACAATGTTTCTGGACCGTTACTACGTTGACTTGAGTCCTGCATACAAGCTTGAGATGATGCTCAGCGGTACTGATGAAGACCAAGACAGCGTGCATCAGAACGAAAAGAACAGATGACTGTTAGAAATGCAAATTGCTAGAGCAATATCTCTGCAGAGAGGCACAGCGTGGGTTTTCATAAAAACAAATCAGTTTGTACCGTTCAATGACTGACAGAGAAGCAGAAACAAACAATATTACATTGCAGATACTTGAAAAAATGCACTCTATATCTCTTCTTGAGGACATGGCTGGAAAGACAGTACACTGCTACATTGGAGAAGACACATTGGATTTTTTCGACAACATTATGATGGAAATAAAAACAGGAGACAGAAAGATTTTCAAGGTGCTTCATAAGCTTTACAAGAAAGAAACAAACCATCTAGAAAGGCTGTTCTTTGGCTTTTTGAGTGGATGTAAGGTCCGGGGCTTCTCCTTTGTGTGCCGCCTTTACCTCTATTTCAGGTACCCAAAGGCCTTCAGACCCCTAATACTTGCATACAAACAGCATGAGTCGCCTCGCGACGCCCTTTTGAACATTCTCTTTCTTGCAAAGCACGAGAATGTGAAGTGCAGCGCAGACTTTGTTGCAAAGCTCTTCGCAGAACTAAGACATAAGGACATGTGCATGATGCTTATGCATTTTCACGACATTCTCGACACAGAAACATATGTACGCTTTCTTAACGGCTTGGACAGAAGAGAATATGCATGTGCTGTTTCTGAATTGGATGATGCAATCATGTATCCTCTGGTAGCAAGGAAAATTCTTTTTGCAGACATCAGAGAATGCATACTGCTTATGAACAACATGCGACCCATCGAGAACTGTACATTGTATACTCACATGGTAGGAGCCTTCATAGAAGAGTACCAGAAGGATTATGACTTTGGAATCTTCGTACACTTTGTGGATCTTTTTCGTGTCATTCTTCTGAAGGATAAGTACAAGTACGAGGTGATTTTTGGGTGGCTTCGGTGCTTTATTCTGCACAAACGTTTTGAGGACTTTCTGAGGGTCTTTCTGAATATCAAAAATTGCGGCCACTCGGAGATGTGTGTTTATTCCAGCTTTTACAGCTGTATTGTCCAGTATAAAAAACAGAACATACTTAGTTTTAAAAGCTTTGCCGAAAGATGCAAAGACACAGAGGACACAAACAAGTTTGCAAGCATTCCGCTAAGGAACCTGTGTTCCGAATACAGGTTCTGAGCGAACAGCAGAGAGTCAACATGCTGTGCATTGAGATGCAGCTGCCATAATAAAAGCCTCTTATTTTTGCATCCCTACTACATGGATGAAAGCGACGTTCTGTATGAGCTGCTTTCTAGAGGCATTGCTCCTTACAGCGGAGAAAGCATTTCTTCCATGAACAAGAAGCTTCGCAACTTGAAATATGAAGCTATCCTCTGGTTTGATAAGTCGTGCATAGTTCTTAGAGACCTGGATGCGTCAGAAGGATCAGGATTTTTCTGGCGGCCACAGCTTCTATCCGAAGCCATCAAAGTAATCGAAGACATGGTTAAGGACGAGCTTGATATATCCAAGACAGATGGCGATGTGCTAAATGCTCTTGAGGAAGAGCAGTGGATTGAGAAGAACAGCAACGGATATGAACTAGGGAAGCGGTTTTTAGTGCAGAACAGTGAATACCTGCTATCTGCTAGCAAGAGATATAAAAAATGCAGCTTCTGTGATATTATTGTGAAAGACACATTCAGTCATGCGTACTGCGAGAACTTATACAAAAATGAGATTCAGCACCAGAAGGAAATGTTTTAAACGGTTGGATACCTGTCAAGGCAGAAGGAAAGCTGTGCTGCAGAGATTCTTCTAAGTTTAATGCGCGTTGCAAGCTATTACTTTCGAAACTCTGTTTTCGCAAACAATACTTTGTGCGATAACCGGAACATGTAGCCTCGCTTTGTTATTTTTGGCGAAGCAGAGACCCCATGGAAGAGTACGAGGGCGGATTCATACAATCATCTCCAAAACGTGAGTTCACTGGTGTTAGAACACTTCGGAATCTTACTGTTGCGCAGATAAACAAGATCGAAACTGAGGACTCGTCCACCATTTACAAGATTGACAATGCGGAGGTGACAAACATCGTGTTTATTGGGTGGGTGAGAGAGAGTAAGCAAACACAGACCGGAACCATCTTTACTGTTGAGGACGGAACTGGGTCGGCTAGGTGCACGTTCTGGCCCAACTCGCTTGTTGAAGAGGAGCAAGCCGGGTTCATAGCTGTTGGCAATCTCTTGAGACTTGTAGGGTCTCTCAGGCTTTACGATGGCAAAAAAAGCATTCACACGACACATCTGTCCGTAGTCGAGGACTACAACTATATCTCATTCCACTTTTTGAGCTGCGTCCAACAGCATCTTCACTACACCAACAGGCTCAGAGGTGGAACTATGAAAGAGGAGAAGATGTCAAGAATTCTTGAAGATGTTCTGGAATGCTTTCGCTGCAATCAAGACGAAAACGGACTGCACGTAGACATTGTTGTAAGAATGTTATCGAACAAGTATCAGGAAAAAGATGTGAAGGCGGCTGTTGATACGCTACTGAATGACTGTCACTTATTCAGTGTCGAAGGTCAGGAATATAAAACCACGATCTGAGATATGTTGTTCTGGTCGGGATCTTGTCTGAATTGAAAGTAGTGCCTAAACCAGAAAGCGGTCCTCTAGAAGAGATGTACTAGCAATCAATATTTATTATGAGGCATTCATGATCCATGCGGACACATTCAATGTGTTTTCAAAATGGCTACCTTCTTATGTTCTGAAATAAAAATGCACAGAGTTTTTGATCGGGGTTTCTCGATGCAACACTCACTTGTGTCTATTCTTTAGCCTTTGGTATGCATCGCTGTCAAACACGCTTGCTCTATTCAGTATTGCATCTATTTTGCTCTTGTTTGTCTTCTCTTCCTTCAGAAACTTGCGTTTTATCTGTTTTCTCGTTTTGTGAGGAAAAAGTTCGCTTATCAAAGTAAACTCAAGCCCGCAGATCATCAGAGCCTCGTAAAACAGTTTGTTGTCGTCCTCTGTCCAATGTGTCTTTCCCCGAGCTTTCTTGAACGTTGCGGATGTAACAATAGTGTCGGAATCATCTGAAATCTCACAGACACTTGGGCTCCTCGTGTCTGTGTACATGGACGTTTCGTCAAGTACTATTCGTCCGTCTTGTACGGTGAGCATGTTAATATGGTCAGAACACGTCTCGGGGGCTGCTAAATCAGCGCATCTACGCTTTTTTTTGCGAAAATTTGCGTTTTTCAGATAATGAGAAAGCTTTTTGTCCATAAGGGCTGCACGCTCATCTGTGTTGTTGGTTTCTGTGACTTTGCACATTCAAAAATGAGACAACAGATATCTGCCGTGCATGCATACATGACTTTCTTCACACATCTACGCTGTTGTCCTCTGTTTCGTCTCTGGTATCTGTATCCAGCGGCTCGTAGTTCTTGCGGTAGAAAGTTTCCTGGAACGGAAGCCTCACGTATTTCATAGCCTTAAGCTGATTACAGTTGTTCAGATGCTCGTGCTCCACACGGACAAGGAGCCACAGGAACCTCCTCAGCACCTCTCCAAGGAGACAGGCATGCGCATCAAGTCCAAGATATGCCTTGTATGCCCAGAGAAACCTCAAAAACACATTGATTATCACTATGGCTACATATGCAGGAATTGGGTAGAGATATCTTGGTCTCAGAATGTTCCAGTCAACAAACAAGTCCCAGTAAAGTGAATATGACGACGAAATCATACAAACAGTTGTGCATATGTGCTGTCTGTACCTGCATTTGAGTTGGTAATGTCCTAATAAGGTGCTCATCATTGATATGGTGTACTTGGCTCCATTATACACATGGACCATGAGACTCTCGTCAAAGTATCGTCTTGCACACTGTAGCACCCTTATGAGCCCAGGCCATATCATGATGATATAAAGATAGCTGTTCGGACTAGTTCCGTTTGACTTTAAGAACAGCCTGATTCCCACAACAAAGGACTGAAAAACATCGGCAAGAAAGAAATGTTTGAACTTTACCGAAAAAAAGGGCGCGGATACTACCTTGAAAAGAGAACCGATAAGAGAGTACCTGCTGAGTCTGTAAAGAATATTCATGGGAAAGGCTATTATGAGTACGAGAATGAAAACTATGTAGGATCTGTATTTCTTGTATAGGTAAAAGACAGTGGTCTGGTGCACAAGCACCATCATAGAGGAGAGCAGAAGAAATGTCCCATTGTCAAGCTTGGAAGCGTGGTTGAAGTTAAATATATAGTTATAATTTATGCTGTACGCCTTAAATACAAACAGACATCCTCCAAAAAGGAAAGACCCAAGCTGTACAGCGAGAACAGACACATAGTAGTCAGCAGCATCCTCTGCAACGCTTTTGACCAGATGAAAGTGAAACACAACAGAGAGTGCAATAACTACTCCTGTAAGAAATATTGCCATCTGGCTTGGTCTTTCCTTTCTGTTTATTCTCTTCAAAATTATCCGTGCTTTCTCAGGATTGTTTCTGTAGTACTTCATCTGGTATGTAAGAGATGCCTCCTTTGCAACCTGGTCTATGTCACGCGATACGTTGAAATAGCTGCGCTCAACTAGAGGCATCAGAATGTGTGTTATGTTTCTTCCCTTTGCTTTGTCATACTTGTAGAGGATCTTTTTAAACCCAAGCAGATTCAGGTTTCTGTATTTTATTATCTGCTTCAGGTCTGCTATGTAATCCAGCAGTGCTCGCTCGTTCATGTTTTTGTCGTAGCGCTTTGCAAATATGTTGTCCTTAAATATGCGATTTTTCTGCGCAGTCACTATACCTTTCCATCCCTTTCTTGGTCTTTCTCTTGGCTTCCTCCTTCCACTCTGCTTCAAAAAGTCCCCCTCAGATGCAAGATCTCCATAGTTTACATCGTCTATCTCTATAATCACGTCCTCGGCCTCTTGCAGATGCCCCTCACACCGCACACCGGGCTTGGTGAGTGTACGTGTGTTTTCGTTTTCGCACACATTTGATATTGTGGTAACAGTGTTTATGCACAAAGGTTTTGGTGCTGTGTTGCTGCTCTCTACAAGCATGCTGTATGGATGCAGATACTCAACCGCGTTAGTCGCGATCTCCGTGCTGCTGCTGTATTCGCTGCTGCTTGAGCTTGATGGTAGAACAGAGTCGTGGTTTGTGTCTGTCGCAGCGTTTTGTGTATAGCATCTTTTCGATGTGTATGCGCTGCTGTTTTCATGGACACCCTCTGGCTCGCTGTAGTAGCGCTTTTTCTTGCTTTCTGGCTCGCAGATCACAAGCCGCTTTGCATTTACAATCTCCTTTTCAGCATATATGAAAAACTCCTCTATCTTTGTCAGCTCATGCTTGAAAGCATATATAAACATCTTTTCGTTGTCAAACAGAGACTCAAGATAGTCGTAGCGTATGTACCATGCCTTCCATTCGGATATGCGCTCTTTGTTGAGCTTTCGAGAGTACCCCATGGAGACTAATTTTTTTGAGTCTTTAAAGACCACTGACGCGGAGATTGAGAGAATGCACAGTAACATCGACAGGCTATGCGAGCAGTACAGACGTATTGAAATGTTCATGCGAATGCAGGCTAGTTTCATAAGTAAGAGACAATAATTACGCAATGTAAAATAAATCGTGTTGTGTCTTTGTCTTCAAGCAAAGCAGCCTAGAAATTGTGTGCCAATAACCAGACAATATCTGTTCATTTGTAGCTTTCAGCGGTGTTCTGGCTCAGGTGTACATGTAAGCATGCTGCATCTCTTCTTGCTGATAAATACGGAGATTTTCTTCACGAAAAGCGTAAATAGTATAGTGGTAAGTATCTCTGCCTTCCAAGCAGATGACCCGGGTTCGAGTCCCGGTTTACGCATTTTGAAAACATTTATTTTCAACACGAAAACGTGCCTTGCATGGAAGTGGTAAAAGAACGTGAAAGAGAGTCGAAGATGCTTGTAGAGTACCTCCGAAATTTCGTAGAGGATGGGCACGGCTCTGTTGTTTACATAAGTGGTGTTCCGGGCTCTGGAAAAACGTACACTGTACGACAAATTCTGTGTAGAATGTTTCCAGAGTACGTGTGTATAAACTGTGCAGAAGTAGGAAGCAGAAAAAGCAACATATACAAACTCATATACATAGGCATTCGATGCATAAAGAAAAAAAGTGGAAGCTATCTGGAGAGCATCAGCTCTCACCTTAGCCAGTGCAGAGAGCTGCACTGCATGTTCATAGACGAGATAGACATGCTGATGAATAGAAAGCAGGACATTCTATACAACATATTTGAGCTTCCATACATCAGAGACTCAAGGCTCATGATTCTAGCGGTCTCAAATACAATGAACCTCCCAGAGAAGTTCTTTGATTCAAAGGTTTGCAGCCGCATTGGCAGCAACAGAATCAACTTCAAACCATACACGCCATCCCAGCTTCTCTCAATCACACCGCAAGAAACACGATTTCAGCGTGGATCTATTGAGTTAGCCACAAAGCGCATAGGTGCAATAAGCGGCGACGCACGAAGGTTGTTTAACGTTATCGAGAGAGCCAAGGAGTCTCCCAAAAAGATAATCACGATGCACGATGTTGACGAAACGATGCAGACTATGTACAAGCCACTTTATTATATGTTTCTGAAGAGTCTTTCCACTTATCAGAAGCTTGTGCTGTTTGTCCTAGGCTTTGACGGAAGAGCAAAGACATCGGACGTGTACCAAAGATTGAAAATGCGCTGCAGACTGAAAGGTCTTCAAGCACTAGGGTTTTTTGACTTTCTGGATGTTTTGCACACACTCCACAAACACCAGATTCTGGAGCTCCGGCGTAGCATGAGCGAGATTCGACTTGTGCTCCTACCACAGGAGATTCACAATGCACTGAAACATGACAAAGAATATAATGCATTTTAAAAAGTGTGTGCTACGAGTTCTGTCGTTGTTAGTTGCAAATAGGTCTGTTATCTTTATTTTGTATCTGAGGAGGCATCAGGTCACGTAGCATGCAGGTATGTTTAGGAGTCCCAATTGAGATGGGCTACCTTTCTTAGCTCCTTGAGACGTAGAAGCAGGGACTCGTAAACATCAAAGAAGGTCCTGTGTTCTCTTAGTGCGCTTCTGTGCACTCTTATAAGGCCCATGAAGAACCTAGAAACAACGACGAGGTTCTTGCTATTCCACGCCTTCATTGTGTCTGCCAACAGAAATGCTGTATGCGTATCTACGGATGACAGAAATTTGTCGAGCTCTGCAAAGTCTATGCTATCAACCAGCTCGTAAAGCTCTGTGCAGAGTCTCTCGAACTCCCTGTCATCTCCTTTGTAGCGAATAGAGTGCATTTTGTCCAGTAGGCCATGGAATTTGCTGAGCTGGCTTGTGTTGCAGACATTAATTGTTCTAACAAGTCCGCATTCTTCGCTCTCGTCGCTTTCGTTTTCAAGCAACATCTCGTATCTCTCCATTTTATACAGACACACTGAGTAGAAGCTGCTGCACACGAGCAGGTCGTTCTTTAGCCGAACTAAAATAGGATGTTCCATTTTAAAGCTTTTTAGCAAAGAGTGCTTTCTGTAGTACTTTATATTGTCTGCTGCACACAGAAAGATGTCGTTTTTCAGAAATTGTATGCTCCTGGTGTTTTCATGAAACGTCTTCAAGCACTCTCCAAAATCAAGACCCCACAGCTTTACAAGCTTGTCCATGCCACACGACAAAAGTCTCTTTGAATCTGGGGAAAAGTCAAAAAAAGACACTGGCAGCGAGTGGCCATAAAGTTTGAACCTTAGGTTAAACGTGTAAAAGTCGTACACATATATACGTGTATCATACAAAGCAACACCAACCATCTTGTTTGTGTCCGATATCCTTGCATAGCTTATTTCTTCTGCAAACTCCTCACTTCTTATTTCGTGCAGAAGCAATTCTGTGTTTGCAGCATCTTTATCTTTCTTTGATGACTTGTCTGTGTCGCAGGCTTTCTTTATTGCATACATTCGAAGAACATTTCCACCTGTCACGGCAAGTGTGTCACTGCTGCACTGCAATGACTTGCATTGGCCGATGTCTTTTCTGAACATCATCTCTCCGCTTTCGCTAGAATAGGACTTGATACCCTCATCGTCTCCAATCAAGACCATTCCTTTCAGAATAGCGAGACTAGTGGATGGATTCTCTAGCTGCATGCTCATTCGCTTGGTAATTTTGCTTTTTTTGACCTCCCAGCATATGCATCTGTATCTTGACAGTGTAAACACTAGCTTTCTTGCTTTGCTGCAGAGCACATCAAGCCCAATAATCTCTGATTCATGGTATTCTATGGCTCTGAATGTATCTCGCTTAACATTAAAAATCTTAACAGTGTTTTCACGCTCTAGCATAACCACCTCATCGCCAATCAAGTCAAGTCTATAAAAGGTATTTTTCTTTCTAAATAGCTCCTGAATTCCAAGCCTTTTCTCCTTAAAAGATCCCGTGGCAGAGTATTCCAATGTAAACAGTCGCCTGCTGCTCAGGACATAAATCCTGTTTTCTCTGCGTCTGATGTCCCTAAGGCCCTTTTCCACACATATTGCCGTACCACTCGCGTCGTTGACCTCCATTTTAAAATTGCGCACAACTTCCTGCCGTATGTTCTCATCATACATCTTGCATTGCATCTTTGAAGTGTTTTCACTGTGCTCTGCAGGTGACACACTGCCCAGTTCTTTCATTTTGCATTTTGAATCAAGCTCATGATACACAACCTGACCGTTATCGTAGAAAATCACTAGAAAACTATGCAGAACTTCTAGTTTCCATACAGAATTTTGAAGCATTACAAAGTCTCTCTGAACGAGACTTTCCATATCCCACACCTTGATTACCTTTTCCCGTGTGCAGACAAAAATCATACCAAACGACACTCCTAAACCTACTATTGATGCCTCGTTGTTGAGTCTGGCCTTAATTTCCTCGGAAGCGGTGTCGTAAACATATATGCACTTATGCACAGTGATGAGCAGCAGGCCTTCGCAAAAGATCATTTCCCCAACAGGCCTGTTCTCCAGCCTGACTTGGCTTTTTATGCTAAAGTCCGAATCGTATATTTTTACGGTGCCACCATCGCTCCCGACTGCGATGTTGAGCAACGGGTCCTCATAAGCGCACAAAGAAGTAACTCTATCTGACTTAAACACGTTTACATGTGTGCTTTCCAATGTTCTTATGTTCCACAAGTACACTCTTCTGTCAAATGAGACGTAGGCTCTTCCGTCGTAACACACGAGCACACTTTTTCTGTTGCATATCTCACCGGCAACGTTCACATAAGCGTAATCTGGAACAAAGTCCATATGCATTGGGGCTTTGTGTATTTTGAAAGTTGGGTAATAAGCAACAAAATTTCAGCCCCAATGTACTGCAGAACAGTGCATATGACAAACACGAAAATTGGGTGACTGTCTGCATTTGCACCACAGTCAAATGTTTTCTGACATTTTGAGCTAACTTTTACTAGACATTTGCAGCTCATGTCTCTGCAGCATGCGTACACGAGTGTCAGCTTATTTGTGCAGCAAAGTCTACATCAAATGTTTTTCCTAACAAACTCCTTCACAATCGAATGATGCTCTACTTTTACCATAATCATTCTTCTTTTTTCGTCGTAGTCGATCAGAAAGTCGTTTTCTTGGCACAAGCTAAGAACTTTTTTGAAGTCAGCAAAATTTAAGAAGTTTGTGTAGAGGTATGCATCCATGATCTTCATGCGGGTTCTCTGCGACTCCCATATGAATATAAGCTCGCAGACTGCCTCTGGAAGCGAGCGCGAGTAGGAGTCCAAATAGTGAACTATCTGCTTTGCTGTTATTCCTCTGCTGAACGCCCTGTTGATATTTTCTTCGCTAATAACACCAACAACCAGGAATGAGAGCATGAGATCGATCTTGCAAAAAAGTGAGAGAATGGACAGTTCGTACTTGGACGTTGTGTATGCGTATATTTTGTGATTTGTCTCAACAATCAGGAACTTGTTGAGCTCTGCAACCTTGTTTTCAAAAAGAATGTTGAAGTCGTTCTTCAGAAAGATTACTTTGTCACATACAATGTCAACAAGCCCAAGCCTGGAAAAGAACTCCAGAATCCTTCTTGGCAATGATGTTCTGTAGCATGTGTTTTTTCGCCTGTGGGAGAGCTCTGCTATGCACAGAAGGTAAAGCTCTTTATCTTGTATCGTTGAAGCCGCAAGCTGGAGTCCGTATATCAGCAGCAGCCACATCTGGTCCTTACGCGTCTTCAGGAGAAACTCAAAGCCTTTGTGCGTTATGTTACGTGCTGCATCAATGAGCTCACCGTGCAACAGAATGTTTATTGTCTCTGCGCTTGAGCCTTTCGGCTCCACAATGCTCTGCAGAATTTCCTCGAACCTTCTGAACTCGTGCACATTGTGTAAGTCGTTTGTCTCAGCAAAGAGGTTCTGCATCGTCATTGTCCCAAAACCTTTGATTAGTGAACTGCGGAAGGCGGAGTCCAGGTATATGTTCTGCCCCCTTTTCTCCAAGAGACGCAGTGATCTCAGTGACTTTATTGCTTGGACAAGTTCTTTTGTACCTCTTATGGCGGTTATGTTTACTGCACTGTGAAGCAAGTCAAACACAAAGGATACGGTGTACTCTGGCAGAAGCTTCAGCAGAAACGTGCTGAACACTGGGTTTCGATAGAGCTTTTCGGAAAAAGTTACGTTCTGTGTCTCAAGAAGAGAAAGCAGATCAGCGGGTTGTGAATTCAGTGGCATGGGTTTTTTCTATGACAAATGCATTTTTGCTCTATGTACAATCTGTTGCATATAGAGAACTGTGTTGGACACAAATTGCATGTCAGGCGAGTTAGGGATTATTGAAAAGCATAAATTTGTGTCTGCGATATCACTACTTCTACAAGTATCCTTGTGAATAGTACTGAAACTGATCGTATATGTTTGTTGCCCTGCTGTTTACGCTTAGGTCAATCAGACTAAAAATGTATTTCTCCACATCCTGGTTGCACATCTCTAGCTTGAACCTATCGCGGAAGTTGCAAAGCGAGTTTCTGTTTATGCAACGTAGCTGCGAGTTCTCTAGAAGAACTTCTACAATTCTGCAAAGTCTATCAGAGTGCTTGCGAAGCGCCAAGAATCCATCGCAGAACAGCTTTCTGAATTTTTCTAGATCGCCACCCAGCAGCTCTGCATATTCAGGTGCAAACTTGAAAGGTGCCTTCTCCACGTTATAGAATCCAGGATGTTCACCCATTATAAATCCAAAGTCCACGTGAATAATGTGGCCCTCATTGTCCACCATTATGTTTCCATTGTGCCTGTCCTTGACCTGCAGAAAAAAGGTTACGAGGGAATAGCCTACTAGTGAGCATAAGAAGTTTTTTTTTGCCCTCTCCTTATCCAAGAACGTTTCGTTGTAGTAAGTTTTAAGAGTAAAACCCTTTCGTGCGCTGTTCTTTTTCTTGATTGCATGCACAGAGCACACGTTTGTTATAGTCTCCACAACACCAGAACTGCTGCCAACAAGATATATTCCGTAGTTCTTGATCCAGATGTCCTGCTTCTCTTCACCCCAGACTCTTTTCATCTCTGTAAGAAGCTGATAGGCAACAAGCTCTTGTTTGAAATCTGTGCCTGACTTCACAATGAAGGACACGATGTTGTATTTCCTCAACGACTGAAATTTCGAGGTCCTTCTGATTGTCTCCTTTCTCTCGTCCCAGGAAATACGTCGCTGCATCTCCTTTTCTGAGATTGCTCCTAGGTTTTCTATTATGCTTTCGCGGATTGCCCTTGACTCTGCCGGACTTTCCCTTAAGAGAGGCGTTAGTTGGCTTAGCAGAAAAATTGCTGTCTGCATTTCAGGCTGGATTCCATGTTTGACTCTCACTGTTTCGTCTGCAACCTCCATCACAAGCACGAAAGGCGAGTTTGATGCCGAATCGAGGACGAAGGAGTGTTCGATACAGAGACTCAGCACGTAGCTACGGCTGTAAAAAGGCAGTATAATCTCTGAAGGAAGGCTCTTTTGCAGTTCGTTAAGCTCAATCTCAAGCCCCTTCTGCTGAATGTGCTTTGGTAACCTTCGTAGCCGCGCTGTTATTTCTACAAGCTCGTTCAGAAATATCAGACTCTTGTTAAAATCGAGTCTCCTGTCGAGTGTTTTCACGTCAAGACTCTTTTCTGCAGACAATGCATTTTCCAAGGATCTGAAGACACTCTCAAAACCATTCAGTCTTGCCGCCAGAACATCAGAGACAAGCCACGACAGTGCCTTTACGAAGTATACAAGAAGGCCCTCCAATGTCAGAAAGCCAACACCTACCCTTCTCAGCGGTCTTGTTCTGCACCTAAGGTACCTGTGTCTCTGCCTTGTATTTCCATAGACGAACACCTGTCTGTTTCTCCTGTTCATCTCCAGAAGCCTGGAAAGCATATATCTGCAGTATTGTCTTTTCTGTTCGCACAAGCTGTCTAGATAGCTTCTTAAGTGAAAGAAGAGTGTTGCGGAAAGGCTCATGCACAACCTGCTTTTACGAAGAAGCATGCTAAGAATGGGAAAGCTCACTATGCTCTCTGAATTGTGAAACAAAATGTGTACAAGCTGCGGAACAACCTTCTCCACATCCCTTCTGTGCTCAATCTTTTTGCATATGTACTGATGTATTCCTACAGTGGGATACCTGTGGAGATACGACACTGCCATCCACGTGTCGAAGTAAGGCGAGTTAAACAGCCTGTAGAGCCATATTTGGTGGGTGGTGGTGTTCATGGGGCTGCATACAACTTGTTATTTTTGTTTGGTATAATCAACGCATGTCTAGCAAATGCGGCGATAGCTCAGCTGGGAGAGCGTTAGACTGAAGATCTAAATGTCGTGGGTTCGATCCCCACTCACCGCATCCGCAACCTTTTTCCACAAGATTCTGGTGGCGCAAGGGCACAATGGAGGACGAAATGAAGGCTGCTGTAATATCAAGCGAATACACAGAGCAAATAAGGGAGATAAGACACCATGTGGAGCGTAAGTGTGGACACTTTGTTTTGTGTTACATGGACGAGTGGGTGCTGGCAGCAATTTTCTCCCATCTTGAGAACGTGGTAGGAAAACATTTTGTTGAGATTAGAAACAGCGGAGCTGCTTTCCACAGGCAGCACACAGATGCAGTATTTGTTGCACGCATAGACAAACTGAAAGGCAGTAAACAACAGGCTGCAGTATACACTCTTCTGGAGAGCAGCATGAAAGACATAAACCTGGTTCTTCTTACACACTCGTGCATGACTATAGATAGTCTTGAGAGACGCATCAGGTCAAGACTCAACCACCGCATTGTTTTCCTTCCGTATCTCAGCACTGCTGCTGCAAGTATGCTTCTTGGTGGTGCACAGCCACCTCCAGTGCCTTCCTGCAACGCAATTTTACGAGAACATCTTATACGCAAACACCGCATTGCCAAATATGAGCTTTATGACCTTTATCGAATATTGAGCCCGCTGCACCTAGCACTGATGATTCTGTGTGCCAGCAAGCGCATCAGACACACAAATGTAGTCGAGGAGTTTAGAAAGTTCACCACAAAGTGCAGAGAGCTCAGAAACACGCCAAGCACGAACATACTATGTTCCTATTTCGACATTATGGACAGTGGCGCTATGGATAACTGCAATCGTTTTTTGTTTGACATAGAGGAGCTGAAGTTTTTTATTCGGAAGGAGGCGCCTTTTTACATAAGAAGCCTCTTAAAGTAAACATCAGCTTCTTTCTTTTCGACCTGCTTTCTGAACACTTTTCAAACTTGTGGTGTAGAAGCGCATCTCGTATATTTTGCATGGTAGACGTTTATATAAGAAAGCAGGACATCTCATGCGTTTTCAAAGGCGATTCTTGCGGTTTCTATAAACATCTGTTCTTTCTTCTCAAGGTACCTCCTTTCTTCCTTATACTTGTTGGCTCTCTGTGTCTCTATGTAGTCCTGCAACGTTATGAACTCTTTGAGAAACCTATCCTTTCCCACAAGCTTTCTAAGAAGCAGAAACGCCCTCTGGACGTGCTCCTCTTGTGCAATTCCTATGTCCTCACACAGCAGATAAAGAACTCTAAGCCCGCTTATGTCGTGGCTCTCTCTTTCCTTTGTGTTTATTGGAGGTGGAATGATCATCTCGGTGTTTGTTTTGATCATTTTATCTTTTTTAAACCTTATCTAATTGGACAGTATATTCAAAAACGAACAGAAATATAAGTCAGTGCTCGCACTTGCTTGCATACTTCAAGTTCCCCGAACTAGAACCGTAACAGGTGCTGGATATAGCTGGTGGCTAGTACAACATGTACGTGCATTTGAGCCCGACTTCTCTGCTTTGAGTGGCAAATCACCCAACCCTGATGGGAATAGCACAGTTGAGCAAGCTCATTCAAGAGAACACAAAGCGTGGCTATAAGGAGAGGCCACTAGCATACTACGCCAACAAGAAGGTAGCGATAGACGCACCAATGGCTATTTACCAGTTTCTCATTGCAATAAGATCCGATGACGGCGTTTTGGGCATTGGCGAAAAAACAACAAGCCATCTTGTCGGGATGTTCTACAGAACAATAAGCATGGTTGAGGCAGGCCTACAGCCTGTATACGTGTTTGATGGCATAGCACCCGATCTGAAGCTTGGCGAGCTTCTGAAGCGTAGAGTACGCAGAGAAGTAGCTCATGAGAAGTATGAGGAAGCCAGAGTAATAGGTGACCTAGAAAAAATGATCATGTATGAGAAGAGACAGGCTAAGGTGTGTGCAGAGCACATAGAAGATTGCAAGGCTCTTTTGGAGCTGATGGGCATTCCAATGATTGTTGCTCCGAGTGAGGCTGAGGCATACTGTGCACTTCTTGTGAAAAAGAAACTGGTAGATGCCGTTGCAAGCGAAGACATGGATGCATTAGCGTTTGGTGCACCAATTCTTCTGCGAAACGTGACAGCATCCAAGGCAAAGAAGGTTCCTGTTCGAGAATACAACCTTACACATGTCCTTGAGGACCTTGGGCTAACACAAAACGAGTTTATTGACTTGTGCATCTTGCTTGGATGCGACTTCTGCGAGGGCATCAGAGGTGTTGGGCCAAAAACAGCCCTGGCGCTTGTGAAGGAATTCAGGTCCATTGATGCTATTATAGAGCACAAGAAAAACTTAGGTGTTCCAGACAACTGGAATTATAAGAAGGCTAGGCTTATATTTCAGAACCTGGCGAACGATGATGTGACAAGCATTGACGGAATAAAATGGGACAGCGTATGTCCTGCAGCAATCAAGAGCTTTCTGGTCAACAAGCATGGATTTAGCGAGGACAGAGTTGCAAAAGGGCTTGAGAGGTTTTTTGCGTCCAGAAAAAGAGGGACACAGCGTACTCTCGATAGCTTCTTTCGGAGCAAGAATTAAGCATCTGCCTGTTTTGCGTCTTTGTACTCAGTGCATAAGCCTCTACACACCTGCTTTGCAATGCTGATAACTCAAAACATGTGTCTGAGCATGATGCAGGCCCATGGTAAGATGATCGTCACCAGTACAGGTCACCTTGTGCCGTGCTGAATGCAAAGTCTAACGGACCTATGTTTATGAAGCCGTCCTTGAAGCTGCACTTCCATTTGTTTTTACTCTTCGTGACCTTTACATAAAGACACATCAAATAGTTGTAGCATGCTTCGTCATACACGGACTCGGAGGAATTAGAAACACTTTCGTCCATGGTTGATTCGTCGTTTTTTTCTATGTAACCGTTTTCATCAATGTGAACGGCAACGCTTTCCTTCAGTTCGTTGATTTTTGTAAGATCAGTATACTCGCTTATCCTTTCAAACCATGCTCTTCGAAGCTCCTCGATGACAGAAGACTCTATGTTTGTGTACAAAGATTCTTCCTCCAGACTCTTTGTCACATCGTCGATCACAGTCCTGTACACTCTCGTTATTTCGTAGTTCATTAGGGGTTTGTTTATATATTTTGCAGCTACTTACTTTATAGCCAGTTCCCTCCTCATTAATATGCATGTAATGCCCTTATGGAAAAGGAAATCGTAAGACTGAGCAAAAAGAGCTTTAGAATTATCGTTGACGAGTTCAAGAAGGTATACACAACTACAAAACCTTGTCTGTTGGAGTCAGTCGTAGACTGCATCCTGTTCATGCCGCAGAGTCACAGAATAATATCGGAATTTGTTGCAGAAGCCTGTCTTTTTAACAAGACCTTCCATCATGACTTTGTCACGATGCTTGGGACACTTGTTATCAGTGATGCATGTTCTTTTTTATCGCTTATGGTTGTTTTGAATCACCTTGAGATCAAAGGTGTAATTGACAAAGGCACTGTAAGTCACTTTACCAAAGAACTCAGTCTAGATACATTTACTGAGTTTGTGACTTTTCTTGCAACATGCAGTGTAGCAGACGCACAGAGCCAGGAGGATCATGGTGACACAGGTGCTGTTAGGGGCACAGAAGATACGGATGCAGAAAGAAAGATCATACTGGGCGACGAAGGACCAGCCATGGAAACGCTTGCTACAGATGCCGTAGGAAATTTGGACGGCCCGAGGCCATTTATACTTTTCAAAATTGACCAGGTGCTTCGAGAGGACATCAAAAACACAATAAGCAAATTTAACACACTAAAGCACAAGTACAGGAAAATGAACTACCACTGCTTAGTAGCACAGCAGCTAATATCAAACCTCCATTTTAACATCAACGAATGCATCTGCCAACTTTCTTGTTACTTTGAGTCTGAAGACATTGTTCAGTTGGTATATGCTATTCTAGTAACTGCGGAAACTATGGATCAAGTTGACCTGATCTTGTTGGTTCTATCTCTTGCAAAGGAGAAAGGGTTTTTGAAAGAACTGTATCCTCTTATTGATTTTACAAACAGAACACACAGGACACTGTACTGCTTCATATTTGAACAGTACTACAACCAGGCATCCGCACAGAAGAGCTACTACGACATGAGCTCTACATATAATCCCTCATTCTCGCGGGAGGAGGCTGAGCTCTTCAAAGGCATGGTCTATGGAGAAATAGTCAATGAGATGAGAAAATATTCGTCAAAAGAGGACCTGGAGCTCTTTTTTGGCATTCGCATTGATGAAAGTGAAATTGAAATAACCGAGGAAGCTTTTCAGCTGCAAGACATTTTGAATGAGCACAAGGAGCCACAGATGGAGCAACGGGACTTCTTTCATAACTTCTGCCTCATAGGCTCACCATCAATATCACATTTTCTTGTCAACCTTGAGGCAAATGCAAGATTATTTGACTTAAATGATGCTGCGCAAAGGCTTTTTTGCGAGGTCTTTCAGGTGGTTTTCAAAGACAAAAGAGTGTTTCGAGACGTCCTTTGTGGCAAGTTTTTGAAATTTGGTGTTGTAAGCCCCAATGTTGCCAAGGAATTCCCTGCACTATTTGGCACGTACAAAATGCAACAGCATGTATCTTAATGTTCATTAAAACTCGTTTATTTTGTAACAGACTTCACAAGGCCTTGGCAGGAGTCTTTCTACTTATTTGCATACCATGTCTTTGCATTTCCTGCATGTCTCGATAATAAAGCTATATACTGCGAGTCCTGCGGCTCTGTATTTGTGTTTCCTCACTCAAGCTTTGCTTTGGCAGGTTTGTTCATGAAGTCCGACGCTGTATAGAAAAGATAGAGCATAAATCCTATCGAAATTGACATCTCAACCGCAGCCTCAAATGCATTTTCATGAGCTCCAGTGGCATGTCTGAAGAATGAAACACATATGAATACTATTAGAAACAGACAGAGATTGCTTCGTAGAAACTCACTCTTTCGATTTTCAACGACCATCGTTTGTCCAGTAACCATTTCATATGCGCTTTGCATAGATCTATGTCTAAAGCGGTTGATGATGTATCTCTTGCATGTGAAAACCAAGTCTCTCAGAAGACCAGACTTGCTGTTTTTACCGGTCAAAACAATCTGAGACTTGATAGAGGGTGTTCCTGAGTACTGAATTGACAGTGTATTTCCATTTCCATACCACATTTTCTTGAAAACACTCTCAATATGCTCACTGAAGTCAATTCCTAGTATTTCCAGCTGAGTTTTTAGAGCAATGCATCCTATGATAAACTGTGCCACGTTTGTTCGATCCAGTGTATCAATACAATTGGTCCTAATGACACCTGGCTGTGCACCGAAGGATGAAATATGTCTTTCGACAACACTCGCTATGCTGTGCTCAAATTTCATCATAGCATCTCTATGGGTGCCTAATCGCTCTTCTTCAAAGTCAAAATGCATAAAATTCTTCTTTTTTCTTTCCAGCTCTCGAATATACGTAAGAGTTATATTCTTTTCATAGTATTCCGTTCTTGTGAGGTTTAGGTAAAACACTTCTCCATAAGTCTCTCTCAACTTCTTGTGTGTAATGTCCAGAATATCTGCTGGACTGTCTACAATGTATTTTGGATTGTACCAAAAGTTCACTTTGTGCCGCCATTTGAGCGGAATGGAGCCGCGTATCTGGACATACGCCAGCTCCTTTCCATCTTTTGCAACGTACTGTGTAGTCTCAACAAAGTTTGACACGTGTCCATTGTCGTCGGCACCTCTGCTAAGGAATCTGACTCCTGCGCGATATCTAGATCTTCTTGATACAAGGACCAAGTCAAGGCCATTCAGCCTCTGGCTTTCAAAATAGCCATGAATGGACCTCAACCCAAACGCCTCTAGACCACTTTCAAGCTTTCCAAGATCATCAAGAAGAACCTTGTTAAACACAAAGCTTGCGGTTGCTCTGCGAAACCTGCTTTCATGTATCGGAAAGTCACTAAAGTAGCTTCCAGGAAGGCTGAAAAAGTGGTTTAGCAGCATATGCTCGTAAGAATCGTTGTTATCACCTGCTAGTACACTGACTGCGTGCTGAAGGACAGCGTGTGATTCCTTCGCGTCATGGCCTCTGTACTTTACAAGCCTGATGCCTTTTATTTCATAAACAGGCACGCAATGGACTTCTCCTGCATTACGTGCTTCGCAAACGCATATTAAATAGCTCCCGTACCTTAGATTGATACTTCCATACAAACCAAAAATCTCGAAGGTCTGCTTTGTATGCATTTCCGAGTTTCTGCTCGCTATTTGCTTTGTAATTACAGACTTGTAGTGTCCTACTTTGTCCTGTATCGTCACATGTGCATCATCCTCAATCACAATGAATTTCTTTTCTATTTTCCTTTCTGCTGGACTTTCTTTATTGATTTCCATCCCCCTTCTGTGTTCAGCATTTTTGCATGCTACCGAAGCAAGCAAGGCAGCACATCCTTCTGACGCAGGCTAGCAAAAGAACAAGTCCCTGACCCATGGCAGATGAAGACCACACGCGTACGCTTTGTGTAGACGAAATAGACATACTAATAGAGAAATCTAGAGTAAAGAGCCGCATAGAAGCTCTGGAGAAGATGGAAACACCTAGAGTGTTGGTGCAGCAGAGCCGCTCTGTATTGATCTTTGAGGACCGTGCAAGAATGCTAAGAGAAGAAAGAGCTCGTAGAATGCGAATTGAGAAGAAGCTTCTTCATACAGCAAAGCGAAATAAAGTCGCAGGTGCATAATGTCTTGGCTTAGCTAGATGATATTAAAGACAAACTTGCTTAAAGATTTAACCAGTTGTGCCAGGTTCAAAAGCAGAAGCATGTAAGGTGCATTTCGAATACACGCAAAGTGGACATGCTGCGTCCGCAGAGTTTGCAAGAACCCTACTTAAGAGGCTCGCAAGAAACATTTCTGTTCACAAGCCTGAGGTTGTTTTCAGTGTCTGTAAAAAATAAATGCTCTTTTCTGATTTTATCTACGAGCCACTCACCGCTTTTAACCAGATCAACTCTGCCTCTCTCTGTGAAAAACCCGTTCTCTCTTCCTATCGACTCCAGAAACTCGTCTACTGTGCTAAAATCAGGCACTTTGTATTTTATAAGCAGCTCCATCTTGTTGAATATGCCAGCCAGTGCGGCGATGCAGCTTCTGTAGTTTAGCTTTGTTATTCTCTGCGTTTCTCTCAGAACACTCTGGGGACTGTCGCTACTATCTGTGACAACTCTATCAACCATAAAACTTGTGCAAAGTTCGAGGCCTGCAAGATGCTTCTCCTGAAAGTCTGCATTTGCAGCTACAAGCACAGATAGTTGAGGTTTTCCAAGCGAGGAAAGCACTCTATCTATTGCACTGACATCTGTATCTGCAAGCGCATTGTCGCGTGCCATCCATGATTCTAGAATACATGCTGGCACGTGGGATGTGTTGTAATATATCTTATGGTGTGGCCTGTTTATAGTGCTGCTGATTCTTGATATGTCATCTGAGCTACTTCCTTGCGGATCACGAGAGTCAACAAACTCTAGAACAATATCCGATTCCTTTATGCGTGCCTCTAAGGACATCTCCCTCTTGTCGATGCATGCAGATAAATGCAGCAGCTGTCTGTGCTTTGTGTCCTTTTTGATTTTCTCCAAAAGTGCCTTTTCCTCCTCTGTGTAGAATATGCTTGGTGGGGCAGTCCTTGCCTGCGCATTTTTCCTCATTTCCCTTCTCTTTTTTCTGCTGCGCTCGCGCGTCTTCTTTGCTATTTTTTCTCTCTTTCGAATTGGAATTCGCTTGCTCTTTCTATTTTTTACAACCATGGGCACGTGCAAGAAGAAGAAAACGTAGCCTTACCAGCATAGGCAAACTCTGTCTTGTCTCAAAGGGTCTATCCGGAAAGCACAGACTTTCGTTGGTCTAGCCAAGATCCTTTCTCAGATCATAGACAAGATCGGCAGCAGACTTTTCTCTTCTTATTCTTGTAACCAGCTCCTTAACAATTTTTTTGTAGCCAGAAAGCTCTGCACATACCTCTCTGTTTTTTTTTACACAGACATCGCACTCGCTGCGAAGCCTTCTCGTCTCCTCATCATATATCTTCTTCAAGGACTCTGCAAGTGACCTTGCCCTTTCTAGGAGACGCTCTGCCTCTTCGTGGTCCAGAGATTCTGTGCTGTTCTTTTCAGCCCTGTACCTTTCGTGCATAAACACGAGATCCTGCTTTAACACTCGTATTATGTTCTTCATCATGCATATCTGCTCGTACTTCTTTTTGTTGCTCAGCTCTGACTCATTGTTTTTGTCTTGCAAGCTTCTAATTTCCTCATTCCTTTGTTCAAGCTCTCTTTTCAAGGCAGAAATCGTACTTTTGAGTCTCTTTGTTTCAAACTGATCGTCTACGCAGCTCCATATACGACTCTGTCTTCCATACACAGAGCTCTCCATGCCGCCATGTGTTTCACGCTCAGACATCGGCATATATCCGAGGCTCGGGGTTGAGCCAGAAAACGGCTCTACAGATATCTCCTTGGCGTCGTCCATAACTCCTGCACTATCTTGAACAGGCATCTCACCTTTCTCTATCGCGCAGTCTCCCCAGGAATCTTCGGCACACGTACCTTCAAATGCTTCCTTGTCTGGTGTGTCGCAACGCTGCTGAGGAATTTCAATGAGAGAGGTGACATCCACTTCCTCGTTGATCTCCCATGCAGGGGCCATAGGCTCCTTTACTATGCTCTCCAAAATCAGCTGCTCGTTTGCCATCGAAAACTCCTGTACTGCGTCTTCCGCACTCAGCAGTATCTTGCTTCTGCAACTACTGCTATACAGTCCTCTGCTGTAGTTGTCTTTCCCTTTCCTCAACTTTGCATCCAGCTCCCCGCCTTTGTCGGACAGCTCCTTCTCAACGTTGTTGAGTACTACTGTGCTCACCTCTGCGGGCTGCTCTTCCATCTTGCTAAGCGAAGGCGTCACTCCGTTGTTTTTTTCCAGGGTTTTCCAGACAAGCGACGCCTTTCGAACTCTTTTTCGGCCAGGTTCAAGACAGGGCGACTCGACTTTTGACGAATGTGGCTTTCTTGGTGTAGTTAGCTCCACTGACGATTTGGGATCTGTACTCTCCATCGTGGGCTATGGATTATTAAATTTATTGAATCCAGAGCTTTACAACACAACCACACAGTGCCCTTGTGAGAGACCCTGAAAAGGCCCAGCGACATGCCAGAGCTTCTGTCACTTAAGACAAGCACGCACAGAGTCTACGCGTGTGCGGCATAGATAAACACGGTTTGCCTGGTACGAAACAGATTTGCACTGTAACTTGCGCATGATATAGAAAGATAGCGACAAATAATAATGTCTACTCAACGTGAGGGTCTTCAAAAAGCCTGTTTATCATCTCCTGTGTGGGATATGGCGGCTTGAAGGCACGAGATCTCTCATATCCGTAGGGCGGCTCTCTCACACAGCTGATCCTCGCTGCTTGTGCAAAAAACACATCAGGATCCACATCAACAACAGTTCTGTCATTGCTTGCCTTTATTTGACGATCAATATCTATCAAGCGTCTGTACTCTTCGTTTGCAAACGTGAAGATTCTTTTCTTTAGCAACCCTAAGATACCTTCGTCACATACTTGCTGCACAAGATCAACTTTTTTGGCTTGCACCACAACTTCGTGGATGCTTGCATTGTCGTCAAGGTACTTTTCCAGCAGAGCAAGAAAGGTCTCAGACTCTCTATCGAAAATAACATCCATGGGTTTGTGTAAGAAGTGTGCCTACTACACACGGTCTGTGTTGGTGATGCAAGCCCCTGAATGGACAGAATAGACAAGTTTCTCAAGACACGGCCATCTAAGTCAAGGCGGCTAATTCGAGTGGGCAGCAGGGAGGTTGTGATAACAAAGGAGGATGTGAAGAAGGTCAGAAGATACGTAAACAGAGAGTGTCTTGATAATATAGACCTGCACACACCATGTAACACGGCATACAGCAGAGTCCCAGGAGAGGCAGTTGTAAAGCAGAAAAAAGACATCTCGCTTGCAATGCAGGAGCGGGACATAAAGAAAATGCTTTCAAAGAAGAAGCACATGCACACAGCCAAGAAAAATTCGTACGAGTGGGTGCTGGCAGAGTGTGCTGGCGGAGATGAATTTGTCAATCTAGAGAGGTATAACTCGAGCATGCATATCAGCGAACATGCATTTAGCAAAGATGCGCTTGCATGCTACTATAAAGAGCTTGAGCTTATGTATTCAAGGCCGAAGGAGAAGACACGGCGCGTGACGGCAGACAGGCTTGATATTGACACTCCGTACCCTCGTAGAGAAGCAAAAGCCATAGCTTCTGAGCCCTTTGCCGCTCTACACAGAGGCTGGGGACTTGTGGTAGATAAAGCTGCATGTAGATACAGCGCTATGGATGTTAGAAGAGGAATTGCAGTGCAGAGTGCAGATGGAGGACGTGTCTGTGCAGTTGGAGACAACATCTTTGCCTTGGTGCACGGAGTCGTTATAGAAAAGCCACTTTTTGGCGAAACAGTGGTGTTCCATGGGGTGTCTGTGGCGGATGACGTTGCTAGTGTGTATGTGTCCAGAGAAGTACATATGCATTCGATGTCAGTGGATGAAAGAATCCTCGACTTTGTGGTCAGTAACGAGAGCATTGTGCTGGCCACAAAGAGATGTGTCATTTTGCACAGCATACAGACGGGAAGGTCGCGGAGATTTCGATTCTGTAGGCTACAAAAGATGGCTCTAAAAAGCGGCTCGCTGTATGTGCTCTCGCAAGACATTCTCTACCGCGTCGACTTTCAGAGTCCTGGAAAGGAAATTGTGTGTACAGGTGTGAACACCTTTTCCGCAGGAAGTGTCATTGTGGTTGCTTCTGGCGAAAACGTGGTCGTGTGTGGAAGACGAATGTACCAGGGAAGTCTAGTTCGAGACGTCCTTGCACATCAAACCCTGCCGATCTTCTGTGCAGCGACTGCCAACGAGCTGCGTGTGTTCTACTACAAGAGAGATGAGAGCACAATACAAGTAAGACTGTGCAGAAGAATACAGGGGCTGTTTTCAGGCATGGTGTTTCACGAAAAATACCACTGGCTCTATGCACATAGAGAAGGCCTGCTGAGACTACACGTATGAGAAGCAGCCAGCCCTAGACATGATTAGCCATGGAAAAAAAAGGCAGAGTGTAGAGAAACAGAAGGACGATACAGCAAGCCTTGTTGTGCTTATGGCGAACCGTAGAGATAGGGAGATGCTAAAGGCACTGGTGCAAATTGTGCCGGACGACTATTATGCGTGGCATGTTCTCTCGGAGTCCAGAGACAGCGCCTTTCTGCATGTCAGCGAGTGTGCTCTTGCATCAAATCCAAAATCGTATCCTGCATGGCATCATCGTCTTCTCTGTGTGCAAGCAACTGCGACAGACAAGGCTCTGTGCAGGGAGGAGAGACTTACACGGCTTCTCATCAACCATGATTCACGAAACTTCCATGCATGGGCGTACCGCCGTGCCCTTGGTCTTAGTGTAATTCGAGACGTCTTCAACTACTCGTGCATGCACGACCTCATTGTGCGCGGTCACGATCTCAATGCGGCTGCACTGGTTGCTACAGACCCGTACTTTGAGGGCGGCCACAACTTGTTCCGTTTTCGGTGCGAAAACTTTCTCCATCTGAAGGTATTTTGCACACGTATGAGCCTAAACTTTCCTCGACCCTTCAAAGGACGCGTTATCGTTGATGGCCAGAAGCGCGACCTAGAGCATCCGGTTTTAGTGTGCTGGTTTCAACACAGAGGCTCAGAAACACCTCATGTCTATTTAGACGATAAGAAGTTTCTTGCACAGAGTTTTGTGTACAATGTGAGCTTTCTTGACGACCTTATCCATATCGACCCAGAATGCGCGCTTCTGTATCTGTCAAAACTCTGGTGCACAACAAACAGGGCGCCTTTGATATCCAAGCTTTGCGAGCTGGATGAGCTCAGACAGAATTGGTATAGGAGCCTGTACGACAGCAGCTTCCGCATTTTGAGGCTTGTTGAAGTGCACACACTTGCGTCCAGATGAATGTTTATTAACCATATTGTAAGCAGCACAAAGCTGATATGTTTTCGAAAGGACTTGCGGGCGTATGAATAAAGTCTGCCCTGACAGAGGCGCTCACTTCACCAGATTGCTCAACGCCTTGATGACGTCGTAGCTGTTCTCAGCAAGCGCCTTCTCTGCCTTATCCTGCGACACACCTGCTTGGCTCATAAGCAGCGCAACGTCATCCTGAGACGGCACTGCTTCTGCAAGTGACACCGGATCTCCGGGCTCCGCACCGCCACTCGATGATGCTGGCTCTGGAGCACTGGTGTACTTTTCTTGTATCTTTCTAAGTCTTTCAATATGCTCACGCAGTGCATGGATGTTGTAGCCATATCCTATGCTGCTGAACACAAAGACGGTATCGGTGCCGGGTACCTTGAACACAACAGGATTTGAAATTGCAAACCTCTCTGTTCTTCTGGTGAAGCTAGCACCCACTACACCGTCCACGCGCTCCATCTTGAGCTTTGTCTCAAGGACTGCATGCACCGCCCTTTCCTGTTCTGTTAATTCCCGCTGCATGGGCTGCACCTTTGCCCCGCAAAAGAAGCATCTGGGCACACATGTATGATGTCTGCCACGTGCAGCGGGGACATAGCTCAGTGGCAGAGCGCCTGATTTGCATTCAGGAGGTCGAGGGTTCAACTCCCTCTGTCTCCATTTTCTATGTCTCGCACCCTGCACAGACATCTCTCATCAAATCATCTTACGGGTCTTTGTGGAAGAAAAGTCTGTGCATGCAGCGGGAAAGGTCTGAATGTGCAACAACAACCACTGCTGAAGTCACCGCGAGCGTGCACAAAGTTTCTCTCTTATAAAGCGCTTTTAATAGCTAAAAAGTCAGTTAGCGAAGCTGATATGCTCTGCAGCCTGTTTTGCGCTTAGAAGTATCTAGCAGCACAAATTAACTATTGCTTGAGCAAAGCCTTGCAACTGTGTTGTCCCGCTTACACATCATTGCTTGGCTTTCATGCTTGTTTTCCATTGCCTTTTCGCAGCATTCATACGTGGCAGCTTCTGTTTCTTTCTTCATGCAGCTTTACTGAACGATGCAGAATGTGCTGCTGGCTAGTCTCTCAAATTAAGATCGTCGTTATCATCCATTGTGTTACTTTGATACTGCTGATATTCAATGACCAGGTCATTAAGATTAGACTCTGCCTCGGTGAACTCCATCTCGTCCATGCCCTCGCCAGTGTACCAGTGCAGAAAGGCTTTTCGCCTGAACATGACAGAAAATTGATCTGAAATTCTCTTGAAAAGCTCCTGTATGGACGTTGAGTTTCCAATGAAAGTTGCTGACATGTCGAGACCACTGGGAGGGATGTCGCACACTGCTGTTTTGACATTGTTGGGGATCCACTCAACAAAATGCGCTGAGTTTCTTGTCTGGACCTGCAGCATCTGCTCGTCAACATCCTTCATGCTTATCTTTCCCCTGAAAACAGCAGCCACAGTCAGATACCTTCCGTGCCGCGGGTCTGACGCTGCCATCATGTTTTTTGAGTCAAACATCTGGCTTGTAAGTTCTGAGACGGAATATGTTCTGTACTGCGACGTTCCCTGTGCTATCAGCGGTGCGAACCCCACAATAAAGAAGTGCAGTCTGGGGAAGGGCACCATGTTGACTGCAAGCTTTCTCAGATCGGCATTCAGCTGGCCAGGAAACCTCAGACATGTTGTGACGCCGCTCATCACCAAGGAGACTAAATGGTTAAGCTCGCCATATCCAGGAGTGCTAAGCTTCAGAGTCCTAAAGCAGATGTCGTACAGAGCCTCATTGTCGATGCAGAACGTCTCGTCTGCGTTTTCAACGAGCTGATGTATGGAGAGCGTTGCGTTGTATGGTTCCACAACGGTATCGCTCACCTTTGGCGAAGGGACAACTGAAAACGTACACATCATTCGGTCAGGATACTCTTCTCTTATTTTGGAGATAAGCAGTGTTCCCATTCCAGCACCGGTGCCTCCCCCAAGCGAATGCGTGAACTGAAACCCTTGCAAGCAGTCAGAGCTCTCGGCCTCCTTTCTGACCACGTCCAGCACAGAGTCTATCAGCTCTGCGCCCTCTGTGTAGTGGCCCTTAGCCCAGTTGTTTCCTGCACCCGATTGTCCAAAAATGAAGTTGTCTGGCCTGAAGAGCCTTCCCAGCGGCCCTGCTCGGACAGAGTCCATTGTACCTGGCTCGAGATCAATCAGTACCGCACGGGGCACGTATTTGCTTGAGGAGGCCTCGTTGTAATAAACATTGATTCTCTCAAGCTGGTTTGAAGAGTGTCCAACAAAGTGGCCCTCGTTGTTTATGCCGTGTTCTTCGCTAATGACCTCCCAGAACTTGGACCCAACCTGGTTGCCGCACTGTCCTGTTTGCAGATGAATAATCTCTCTCATTGTGGGGTAAAAATTTTGTTGGAGGTAGAACAAGAAGGAGCCCGCTGTTTCCTCAGAGCATGCATTCTAGTGCATACAGCTTGGCATGGTGCTGCAAGTGCATCAGCCTGCAGATGATAATTGAGCAGAGGGCCAGAGTTACAGATTATGTGTGTTTAAAGCTCTCTGTAGTGCAACTGCACTTGTACGTTCTATTTGCAGTGACACTTCAGTGCAGCTGTGGTTCCGAACCCGGCTAAAATGTCAGCACTGCCACCCTAGCATGGAAATTCAGGAATGTCTCCTGCTCAAAAGCAGCGAAGAAGCATCTTCAAAGACGTGCATCCGCTTCTTTGTATACGAACCAAATGTGTGCAGAAAAATAGAACTGATTACAAGGTTAGTTGGTGATCTGAAGTCCATTGCGATAATCTGCGAGGGACCGTCCAAGTTGAGAGCAAAGCTTCTAAACTATCCAAAGTGCCTCACCTACAAGGATAGGGCTGAAAACAAATACCGTGTTCTTGTATTTGAAGACTGCAGAACATACGCCGAAATAAAAGCTGCTGAGGAGTACGCAGGCGCAGGTTTTCGGATTCTAGCATTTACCGACCATCCTTCGCTGTTTCTTGAGTACAGCAGGAGATCAATTAGAGCTCTATGCTCTATGCACACGCAAGTAGCGTTTTATAAAAACGTATTTGAAAAAAGCAAGCTCGTCTTCTACAGGTGCAAGGGCAGAAGCTTGCTGAGCACACGGCAATCCGTTGCACAGACAATAGGGGAGACAGATGTGTTAGGGGCTGCAAGCGACGGCTGCCAAAGAACAGAGATGTGTGTATGCAGTGTCTGCGCAGGCGATACGAGAGACATTGTTGAGGTCTATACAAATAACAACGATTTCAGAAAGACAGCATACATATCTCACAAACTCAGAAGACTTGAAAGGATTATTGAGCTGCTTGGTGACACGTTTGTGGTGATGGTATCAAGCCAGGAGAGAACAAGCATATTACTAGCTAATCTATACGGTGGCAAGCACGTAAAGACTGTATCGGGGCTTATCAGAACAGAGAGAATGATATTTGCCACTTTTGCTTACCTACGTGACAATGAACAGGAAACGCTGTGGACCTGTTCTATTGCAGGCATGCATGTCTATTTTGTTTACTTTGACTTTGACTTTTACTGTTTAGGAGAAAACAGGTTTTTGCTTCTACCAGAGAAGGATAGGGAGAAGCTCCTTGAGTTAATTATGCTCGAAGAGCAAATCGTCTTGAACAGTGGTGACTGTACGATGGACATGCAGAAGAGCACCAAAAGAGATGATGTCCTGCCCGTAATGTCTTATGCACTGTGGACAGAAAGCCACGGCAAAGATGCTTTCAGAGACTCTGTAACAAAAAGTAATGAGCCTTCTGTGTTTCAGAAGAGGAACGCCATACGAGAAGATGCCTGCACTCGACATACGGGCAAAAGAGAGAAACAGGAAGCTTTGATTGAAGTTGATGCAGACATCGACAGTTCTATTTTGTCATCACACTGGGTTGTACCATCAAAGAGGCTCATTGGTGCTGGAAAAAGGAAAAGACTGCTTATCAGAGACGAAGACGTACTTTCAAGGGTTGGAATAGTGCATGCTAAAGTGCAAACACCATTGCGAATCCTAAGTCTTACTGCGTCTGCCTGCACACGTGCTCTGCAAATTTCTATGCTCAAGTTGGGGAATGTTTCATCTCATTCTACATTTAGCGATGCAATTCTGCTTTCAGATGCAGGAACATTTTGTTTGCAAAACGGAAACATCAGCATTATGTATGTTGCAAACGGACGGACTTACAAGCTTGTGCTGTCACTTTTGGACCTGGATCCGTTTGTATTTGTGCACTCGGCGCCCGAAGAAGAATGGACTTACTTGACGATGACAACTAAGAACTTCTTCAAGATACTTTGTCTCAATGAAGAAGAAGGTTGCTGGAAGAGAATGTCAATCAAAAACATGCCCGAGTGCAGAGACAGGTATGATGTTCAGTTTAGAACAAAGTTCGAAGTAGCTGGTGTACTGAGAGACCACTTTGCGTCTTTTGCTTTAATGTACTCCTCTCTTGCAGAGTGCAGCGCCGGATTGACGTTACAAGAAGTAAGAACGATGTGCAGACACCTTTCCTTTGAAGAGTACTATTACTTAGAATGCTTTCTAACGCAGAAAGGCAGATTTGTGGCAAACAGAATGACCGCAGAGGATCTGAAGTGTATCAACAGCTTCGGCTTTATTAATGTGATAAAGAGACTGGATCGTGTTGTAGACTGCAGATTTGTGGATATCAGCAGCAAAATAGAAAGTATACTAAGCACCACTGAATGCAGAGGTGGACAAAAAGCAGAAGACACGGCGATGTATGGAAGAAACATTCACAACTCAGGTGAGAGTATCGCCTTGGTGAAGAGCGCAATACACACACCTTTCAGAGTATTTTATCTCTATCCTTCACTAACAGGGTCGAACAGAGTGCTTCGTGAGTTTGACGAAGACAAGTTCATTCGAGTGGGGTTTAGAGAGGAAAATATGGTTGATAGAATTGCTAGAGCAGGCTCGCAGGACAACACTGAAGTGTTTGAACATTACAGGTTTCTACTTAGAGATGGCATGTACGTTGGAAGAAGAAAGTTTTTCTTTCTGGCAATGAGCTCGAGCCAGATGAAACTGCACAATGCGTGGTTTGTCACGCCATACATTGTGAGGGGGACACTGGTGGGGCCTGATTTTATTCGCTCGTGGATGGGCGACTTTTCCGCAATAAGGAACATAGGAAAATATGCTGTAAGGCTGGGACAGGTTCTAAGCACAACAAGAAAGACATTTCCCATAGCCAGGCACAGAGAAGTGAATGACATTGCCAGAAATGGTTACACATTTAGCGATGGAATAGGCATGGTAAACAGAGCAACCGCAGAAAGAATTTCGTCATGCCTGCGACTTGCAACAACACCTTCTGTATTTCAGATCAGGTTTGCAGGATACAAGGGAACTGTATCCGTCTGCAACATGCAAGATGATCTTGTTCTGAGGCCTAGCATGAGGAAATTTGAGTCGAAACACAGCATGCTGGAGATTGTTGCGCATTCGCAGAGAATCCCATTCTATATGAACAGACAGTTCATAATGATTCTTGAGTCTCTGGGCGTGCACTGGAGCGTGTTTGTCAATATGCACGACTACCATGTGTTAAAGACTCTCAGAAAAAATGGCTTTGTGAACAAAAACTTTTTGCATGCCAGAAGAACAAAGGCTTGTGCGGGAGAGGGTATGTCAAACAGCACGTCTGAAGTCTCTAGTGGCCCAAATGGGGGAGACAGCGAATGTGTTATTTCCTCTATCGCAGAGATGGCATTCCTTTTGGAAGGAGCATCGAGGCTCTGCCGAGAAAGGTCCTTCGCCTGCATAGGCTGCACGTTTTCTGAGTTGAGAGACAGATCGCGAGTTTTTGTGAGCAGGGGAAGAACGCTGATGGGTGTTTTGGACGAAGCGGGTGTTCTAGAGGAAGATGAGGTGTTTGTGATGAGTAGAATAAACGAGGAAGACGACATTATAGATGATATGGTTAATGTTCGCGGGGAATATCTTGTTGTAAATACGACTGCAATCATCGTAAAAAACCCATGCCTACATCCAGGCGACCTGAGGATTGTCAAGGCAGTTGACGTTCCAGAGCTCTACCATCTAAAAGAGTGTGTTGTGTTCAGCCAAAAGGGGGCAAGACCGGTGTTTAACATGTGCTCTGGATCCGACCTCGATGGTGATATGTATGCAATATCCTGGGATCGTAGACTTGTGCCACCCGTGTCTGCCGACTCATACGCATATGCAGATGTTGTTGCGTTGCACAAGGAATTTGTTTTGATGACAGATGTTGCGAACTTCTACGCAAGATACATGCAGGACGATCAAATTGGGCTTATATCAAACGCACATCTTGTTTTCTCGGATATGTCCGAGGACGGCGTCAGAAGCAAAGAAGCGTTGAGACTAGCAACTCTTTTTAACATGGGAATTGACTTTGCCAAGACAGGATATGTGGCAACACTTCCGTTTGACCTTTTCCCAAAGTTCGCACCTGATTACATGGAGATTTGTGGGGGTAGAAGATACCTGAGCATAAAGGCAATTGGAAAGCTATACCGCAGAACATCCTACCTGGTCTTTCCTGAATATGCATTTTGCAACTGTACACAGTGTTTGTGTTCGAGCGAAAAAATCAATTATCCGGACGCCGTGGAAAGATACATGACCGAAGGCTGTGAAGTGGCAGAGAGATACGGAAGTGGTGAATTAAAAACTCTTAGAAAATACAAGAAGGAGTTGGCATGCAACGAGGCGCGGGCCCTTGCGTGGCACAAGGCTGGTGCAGAGAGAAGTGGCCACTCGCTTTTTCCATTTCTTGTGGAAGAATTTGTGGACGTGAGTAAGTACATCTGCAGAGAAGAGGGAAGTGACATTTTGAAAAATATGTTGCAGATGTTCAACATTCCTCACGAACATTTTGTTCTGAATGAAAGCATAATTTGTGTTGACTATGTACATAGCAAAAAGCTAGATGAGATCAGGGCTTATGCTCGGAAGTGCCTTCAAGCACAAAAGACCCATGTCTTTCAGGACAACTTTGCATATTTGAGCATTTCTGGAACGTCAGTGGTGCTTGTAAAAGCACAGAGACTGGCCCGCATTCAAGAGGCAATAATACCTAGCATATATAAGGTACTCAGTGAGTTGTTTGTGATTCTTTTGTCGATGAAGTTTATTTCTGTGGCAGACTTTGACAACGCGCTTAGCTTTGTTGAGTTTATCATAGAATCAATGATGAGCAGTCTCACAAAAGAGCATCTGGTTGAGGTGCTTGTGAAAATCTCTTCTGACTTCTATTCAGCAGAGAAGTTCAATCTGAGCAATTCGTTCAAGGAATTTCTTTTGTTTGGTATTGGCTCTGAGTGTCATTTGAAGACAAGCACCGACCTCTTAGTGCTAGGACAGTACGCGCCATCTACAGCAGTGGGCGGCCAGCCTGTTGTGCACAGCAGAATGCAGAGAGAACTTTCTCTTGAGCACCGCTCCAACTCGCTCCTAGCTGCTGCCCTGCTACTTTCAACGCCTCTGAGTCTAAGATACAAGCTACGGATCTCCCAAATTGTATCTAGATGCCACGCTTTTGACGTCTGCAGCAAGAGCGTCGTACGAGAAAAAAACATACATATATGCAGACAGAACGAGATTGTTGTGATTGGAATGTTTGACCACAACGACGAAGTGTACCTCACTCTCTTCAAGGAAATACGGCCAGCAAAGCACAAGGAGTCGCATGCACTCGTTCCTGACCTTTTGAACTTTGGGTCCTCGTCAGTATTAATATACAAAGACCACCTGAGAAAATTTGTAATGGGCCATCTCCAGTACAGCATGTCTTCAGTATATGTTAGAATAACTCTAGGAGTGCTCTATCTCTACGACGTACCTTTGCATTACAGAAACAACAATATCAGCATCAAAGACCTCAAATCACTTGCTAGTTTTGAAAGAACGGGGCACTTGAAGGCTTGTTTTCAAAAGGGAATTTCCTTTTCTGTAGAATGTAACGACCACCAGCTTGCTGAGCTTGGGCTCCGCAAAAAAGGTAGGGAAAGGTGCTATGTTCTGCGCCTTCGCAAGGAAAAGACACTGTATACAGTATACACAGACCACAATGGAGTAGCAGAAAAGATCGTTGCAGGCCGCAAGACGCAGGGGCACTGTCTTTTCGTAAGGCCAAATACTAAAACGAGATGCGACTTGAATGTTGAGGTGATACAAGAGAATGTGTTATCGCTTTCGTGTCTTCCCGAAGAACTGGGCTTTCTTTCTGCCGGAAGTATTTTGTATATGCAAGGAAAGAGATGCGTGTTGAATTCAGTTTGTTCTGAGTTCAGTGATGTAAAGCTAACGATGTGCACATACTTGACTGCATTTTGTGGCCAGGACGTCGAAATTCGGCTGGGACAGGCCCGTAAGTTCTTTGGAGCAGAATGCACTGAGTATGATGCATACAATTTCATGGAGTCACTGAACTTTCAGAGCCAATGCACATCGTCTAAACGCAGAGATGCAGAGAGTGCTTTTGAGCATTTGTGGAAGAGCCTCTGCCTTCTTAATGATATCATCTCTGCAGTAAGTAAGACTCAGCCTTGAAAACATGAGTCTTGTTGCTACGTAGTTCCCTAGCGTGGAGCTGTCTTCTACATGGTTTTGCGACACAAGCATGCACAAACAGCGTACGGTATGTACATGAAGGACTTATGTCTATGCACTGACGGGGGCAGAGCATACTGAAATAATAAGTCCTTCTCAGAACAGAAATGCCTAAATGGGCATCAATGCGCTCAATTCCATCTGTTTTTCATTTTTGAGTGAAACATAAACAGGAAATTGTTATTATTTCAAAAACAAATATTCCATGGGAGAGCTGGTGTTGGTGCTAAGTGTTGAAAATGACATAATATACAGGTTTGAGAGAGACATATCCGACGATGAGGAGTACTGTAAAAAATACTTGCTTGCGTACTCCTCACTTGACATTCTAGACGACATTCTTCTAGCAACTAATAAAGACTTTTTGTATTCCATAAACAAGCAAGTTGCCACAGTGTCAGTTGTGCTGATGCGCTCTGGCCTTCGAGTGATGCTTGTCACTGAGAATCGGAGTCGAGACGATATTCAACGCATAGGAGAACGCACATCAGAGGTTGTGAAGGAATTTGTTCTTGGAGAGTGGAGCGATTATGACAACATGATTGTGTCAGACAAGCTGGACAGATATCTCGAGAAACTCATGAGCCAAAGAACACAGAGCTTCTATGATTTGTGATTTATTTGCTTCTATTTATTAGCGTGTACGAGGTTTGCAGCTTCTGTCTGCTTGTACATCTGCCCTGGTTGTTATGCAGGAAATGTGTCAAAGCGCAGAGATATTTAATAAGCACGGTCCTAGTGCTCAAGCTCATCCCAAAACTCATCTGCATGCTCCTCCTTGTTTTCCTTGCAGCCCCATGCCTTTACAAAGCGCCAAAGACATACTGTGCACAGAGCATTTGCAGCTATAAGTGCCACCAATGTTCGCATGCCATACTTGCCCTTAAAGACAACAAACTCGTACTTTGAGGTAAGATACAGCAGAAGATCAGGTCTAAAGTGGTTGCTAAGAAGCAGAGCTCCGGTATATAAAACCAACAGAAGCCAGGTCCCCAAAAATGCTTTTTTTTGAAGTTTTGGTTCTCTGTGTGGCGATCCCTCGGTCACAATGAATCCCAAAGTGTACACCTGGAAACATGACACAAAAAACATTGCAGTAATTAGCTCTGACTCTGTGGAAAATCCGTCGAATCGCCCTGGAGAGGACTTGAAAAAAGCAATTGTTGAGGTACAAAACAGTGTCTGTATGACTAGATTTCCAAGAAAAAACACTATCGACTTGCTGTCCACAAGTGTGGGCTCCACCTCGATGCTGGACAACATTTTGGCAGACTTGAACTCCGACATGATGAATGTAAGGACCAGAACAGAAAAAATATCGAAATGGATTGTCTGAAAGTCGCTAAGAAACTGCTTGAGAAATGAAAGAATAAGCAGGCTTCCAAGCTGTATCATTATGGTAAGAAGTATGAACTTGAACCGCGACATGGACCCAACAAGTGCAGCACGGCCCTCCCTGATAACACACATGACCGAACTTATGTCCATCACCTTGCTTGTAAAGCTAGACACAACACTTGTCTCGTTCCTTGCTAGTGCAATTCCGACCTCAGCACTCTTGAGCGCTCCGCAGTCATTAGCTCCATCACCACAGAACGCAGTGACATACCCCTTTTCTGTTAAGTCCTCGACAAGCATTTTCTTCTGATCCGGATTCATTCGCGAAAACACAACAGCCTTTTCTAGAATAAACTCAAAGTACGTTTTTTCCTCTTTGAAGAATTCGTATTCTCTTCCCTCAATGGCAATCACAAACTCGGAGTAGGAGACCTTATCTCGTCCCTTGTAGAGTGTTAGTCGAATCTTGTCAAATATAAATTCTTCGTTGCCAATGCACATCCACTCGGTGTCAAATATGTTTGTGGCCTCCTCGCTCAGAACAGGAAAGATCACCGGACACATCTCGTCAATAAGTCCCACTTCTCTCGCAACAGACACAGCGGTTAGAATGTTGTCGCCTGTTGCCATTAGCGTCTTTATCCCTGCTCTGTTCAGTTCAGAAATGACGAAAGACGAAACAGGCTTTGGCTTGTTTGCAAACACAACAAGAGCAAGAAACACCAGCTCAGTCTCCAGCGAGTCTCGGCTGCACTCTGTTTTTGTGCTGTGGTGGACTTTTTCTGCATCTTCTGCAACAAGCTCTTTGTATGCAAGTGATATAACTCTGTATCCGTCAAGAGCGTACTCTCGTACGTCTTCATCATAACTTGCGGGCAATGCGGAAAGAAGAGGCTTGATTGACTCTGGAGAGCCCTTTGTAAAAAGAAACCGTTTTGAGTCGTACTCAACCATGGCAGACATTCTCCTGAGCTTGTTGTCAAACTCAAACAGCCTTAATATTTTTGCGCTCCTGCGGCTTTCAGGCTCGCCATATTCTTTGCCATAAATGTCTACTTTCTCTCTGTCTTCGTCCATGACAGCCATCGAGAACTTGAACAACTTTGTGTCTAACGGGTCGCCAACAACATCGTCTCCCATCCTCACTGCACCGTGGCACACGCTAATTCCCAGTTTCATAAGCTCTCCGCACTCACCTATTCTGCTGTATGTCCTGTTCAGGTCGTCAAGCACATGCACATCAAGCCCCTCCTCTGTTATTGTGCCGGTTTTGTCAAAAAGCACCAAGTCCACCTGACCTGCAGAGTTGATTCTTTCCTTGTCGTAGCAAAATATCCCCATGTCTCTAAGCCTCTTCTGTGCAATTGACGCTCCAAACAGAATTGCTGTCAGAAGAGACGGCGAAAGCGTAACAAATAGCATGTCCAGCGAAATGTTCAGAGCATAGAGATTCCAGACTGTGAAGTTCGGGTTCAGGCTACAGAAGTACAGAAAGAGAAGACACGACATGGACACTCCTGCAATTGCAAGAAAGATAACAATAGCCCTAGCCTCTTTGTAGAACTGAAAAATAGGTGGACGCGGTATCAGAATGCTGCGAAGCAGCTTTCCCTTTGTTGTTTCAAATCCAGTTGCTATCACAAGCCCGATTGCTTGATGTTGTGTGCTGTTAGTTATATGTGAGTCTATTCCATTCTCTTGAATGGTCTTTGCAGGGGCCCTGGGGCTTCCATGTGTCGAGTTGTCCTTTTTAAATAGCAGAGAGTTATGTACTCCGTCCATCTTTATACTTCTGCCCCTAGCGTTTGCACGAAACAACTGATTCTCGCCAGAGCCTTCGTTTGGGCTGCTATCGTTAATTCCCGCTGCATTTGCTCTGGAGGCGCTCTGAGTAGCTTGTATGCCGGACTCAACTTCATTTTCCAGAGAAGTAGTTGCATCGCACGAATTTACACTCTCTTCGCTCAAAATCGCAGGTATGCATTCTACAGACGGCTTTTGCTTGGTTTTTATCAAGTTCTTAACTCGCACAACCTTGTCTGACACGCTCACTCCATTTTTGATGGCACCGACATCCACTTCGCTGCCCTTACTTTTCAGAACAGTGGTGCCTGCAAAAACCAAGTTGTTTCCATCTGGCGACTTTGTGACCGGAATTGACTCACCCGTCAAAAATGACTCGTCTACAACCACCTCCCCCCTGAGAATCTTGCAGTCGCATGGAAAGTCTCGAAAGCACTCCAGCAATACTATGCTTCCTGGATACACATTGCTTGAGCTCATCTCCACCCACCTTCCTCTACTTAGTACCTTGACGCCTTTTACCTTCTTAGCCATCTCCATCAGCCCCCTCTCTGAAACCATCTCCGAGTAAATATCATTTGCAAGTTGATACATTGTGATGAAAAGCAAGATGGTAGCATACGCGCCGTATCCGGTGAGGTAGTAATTCAGAATGGATACTATGTTGATTGTACACAAAAGGCTGGCCACATTATCGTATATGATTTTTGGCAGAGATCTTGTTCTGATGTTGAACTCATTCTTTCCGTACAGAAGCTTCAGCTCTCCCATATCGTCCTTAGACCTTGCAAGTGCCTCCTGGAATGTCATGTTTGTCAGATCGAAGTCTAGTGCAGGCTGCACGTACTTTTCTGCAATTGTGTCATATATATAACTGGAGTACTGTATCTCCACAAAGCGCATGTAGCCGTCGCATATAAACCTTTTCAGCCTCTCCGATGTGCACTTCACGTGCTTGATGCTGGTAATTGATTTTCTTCCGTACTGGTCTGTGATCAGTATATGCGTTGCCACTTTAAGCATACATCTTCTATAGAACATTCTGCTCTTTGGTAAGAATCTCGAATACCATCCCAAAAAAACTGGTCTTCGCCCTTCTATGACTATGTACTTCTGCTCTGGGATGGTAAGATGCTTTGCCATTGTGGGGTATAATTTTTGCCACCAATTTTCATTTATCAATTCTCCTTTTGCATCTCAAATGCAGCTACAACGCGCCATTTGAAAACAAATGCACACACCGCATGTCTCCGGTCGTAGGACCTATTATTTTCACATGTATTCAGTTTGTAAAGCTTGAACATTTGATTCTGAAATAGCTTGGGCACATTCTTATCTCATGTTTCCAAGCTCGATCACACAATGAGAAGGTCGGCCGTCTATAATGAACCATTAGTGAGTTTCGCTTTCTTGATTTGCAGTGTAGTGTAATTACAGTCTAAAAATGGCATCTCATCCGCCGTGCATTGTGGACAAAAAAAGAATGTTATTTCTGGCCGTAACTACTGCCTGCTCTCGTCCCAGTATTTCCCAATCGACCTCGTCAATGCAGCATAGTATTCCAGGCGCAAGCGACAGATCCTCTCTGAATAGTGTGTTTCTACTTTTTTCGTACCTTTGATACAGATATGATATAACGTCCCGCATACAGCGTATATCATTTGCTACAATATCCTCGTTCGATATTGTTAGAGTGGGTGTGTCAAAGTATATTTCAGCACCACTGGTGAACTCTAAGATCATAGGGGCCTCGATTATTTTCGAAGTCAGTGGTATTGCAAGCTCAAACTAAGCCGGCGTTTACTCAAGAAGGCCCTATTTTTCACTAACGATGCTGCTACCATATTTGCAAATATCACTGCAGCCCATGACACCAGAGGAGCTCCGTGTATTTCGCAGTGCTGGTTGCAGGTTTCTACAGGAGCATGTACATTGCGATGTGGATGCACTCAAAGCCCAGTTTCTGGAATCAAAGTGTACAGAAACGTTTTTGCTGGTTCGTGAAGCCATCAAGAAAAAAAGAGACGACAACCTTGTGATGCGAATTGTAGACTCGGACCATCTGGCACTTGTTGTTGGCGAATACATGCTCAAGTACGATATTCCAGCCGAGTTCATGCTGAATTTTCCCAAGCACGTACCATACATATTCTTGACGTACACAACCGTCCATAACATCTTTTTAAGCCACTTTGAGACTACTTTCGTTGATTTTGCAGGCTTTGGAATTTTGAAGGTTCTGTTGGACTCTAATCTCGACCAGGAGCGCTTGAAAAGCGCAGTATTAAGATGTACATGTAGAGTTGAGGGAATTGAAGAGGCCATTACAAAGCACGAGAGGTTCAGAGAAAAAACATTTCTGCAGAAGATATCACACATGATACTCCCCATGTACTCAGATGTTATGCTGCGCATTCATGGCATTCTTTCAGAGTACAACTTTTGTCTAGACTCTATGCAAGCATACCTGCTGCTGAAATCTGCTCTCAGAGACAGCAGATGCCGTATTGACTTTGTGCAGTATCTTGCTGAGAAGCTTGAGCCTGGGTATGCTGCTGAGTACAAGGACATCGAAGAAACTCTTATCGTATTGCGCTCAAAATATCGCATCTTGTTAACACATGTTGTGGCAGTGCTTTCAGACTCTATAGAGAAGCACTATCTTCTGACCTGCGAAGAGCGTACACTCTGTCCAAATAGCTGCATACCATTACTACACAGCTGCATGTGTGTGGACATGTGCAGCCACTTTCAGAACAATTCTTGCACTGAAGGCCGCATAAATGGGTTCTACTTTTCCCTTCGTGACAGAAACTATGCAACCTCCTTGATAGAAAAGTTCTTAAGCCAGGAGGCTCCCGTCGACAGTGTTCAGGGCATTGTGTTTCGAGAACAGATCCTATGCTTCATGAGATACGCGCTTGAAAAACGAGAGCTGGGCATGTACTTTTGTAGAATACTCAGATTTAAAGACAAGGAGCTTACTCTGTGTGCCCTCGTTATGCTTTCTGACAACATCTTCTTTAGAAGATTGCGGGATGTTGAGGTGCTGCTTCCTGTTCAAGGAAAGAAAATGGAGGTAGAGTTGATGGACATCTACAGACTCATCATGAGCGGAAACATGCAGGATGTATACTCGCCGCCTGAAAGCAGCATGTGCAGTACAGGACATGTAAATGGCTTTTACATGAGTACTTTCATTGATTACGTTATCTACAAAGAGAGTGTTGCAGTGCTTCTCCAGGTAGAGGTGTTTGACATTGCCGAACACCATCACAAGCTGACCTCTACCGTGCTGGAAAAGTACATTGAGAACAGAGATGTGGGTGACGCTTTCATCGAGATGCATTTTGAAAGATACAAGGAGATAATACTGAGGGCTATGCTTAGGAAAAAGCAGATAATTCAAAGCTACCAAGTGGTGATTCCCTGCTTCAAGGGAGTACTGAGGGACATGGCATTTAAGTGCGTTGTCAGAGAAGAGCTGTATCGAATAACGAAAAGCCCCAAGGAGGCTGCAAGGGCTACGCTGAGTGAAAGAGAAGCCATTATAGTTTTTGAGTATCTCAGAAGCTCTGAAGAGCTAGAAGATGGCTCTCGAAGAAAGCGAGAATGCAGAAACGCCATAAGTCAGCTCGTAAGAAAGTGCAACCTACTTTCAACAGGAAGTTATGCAGATGTGCATCTTAACATGAGTAATGCAGATAACATACACAACGCACTGCGTGCATGCAGTGAAGAAAGCACAAATGCAGAAAGGGATGCTTTTAGACTAAAACTCACAAAGAAAAGTCACAAAGACGCAGAAAAAATAAAGGAAAACATGGCCAAAACGAATTCTGTGGTTCAGCAAGATGTTATGAATGCGTTTGCAAACGCATTGGAAAGCGGAGTGGTGGAAGATCGCGTTTTAGAAGAGATTGCTGCAGAAATAACGAAGTACAGGCACGAAATAGGGTTTTTGATATGCTCTATGCTCAAGAAAAAGAGGCAACTGGAAAGCATGGCACTTGTTTTCTCAGCACTTCTGAATAGACTAGAGCCAAGTGCCTCAACATTTTACATCAGAAACATACTCTCGCACTCTAGCGAGTCGATGTTTGTAAAAGGGTCCATGAGGTTTGTAGAACTTCTATTATGCAATTTAAATAAGATAGAAACTGAGGCTGCAAGGTTGTTTATAAGGGCCAATCGATATGCAAAAAGCTTCAAGTTTCTTGAGCACATATTTCAGAAGATAAACTATGCAGATATGATGAAGTGTCTACAGACATTGAAGTGCAAGATGAAGAAGGATATGATTTCGCATATCTGTGGGGGCATATCTTCCTGTGCAAGCACGAACCTAGAGAAAGAAGAACGCATATCTTTTCTAAAGGGCATGATTGCAGACCTCATCAAGGACAACAACGAGCTGATAAAGATTATTGGATTGAGGCTGCTAGGCCAAAACATGCTCACAAATAACAGTCTCTCTGCAGCAAAGAGCAATGTGCATGGGCCAAGCGACACTTGTGAGTTATCTGCATATAGTGAAAGCCCTTTCAGTCACAGGGAGCTGTTAGACGTTTCAAATGAAGCATCTGAGCTGTTGAACTCAAGCGATGAATTTGTAGTAACAGAGGCCCTGGACGTGCTTAAGATGGCTGTTTTTTTTTCGAGCACCTTAAATTGCAAGGCTTTTGATCTTCTGTACCGGCGTGCCAAGCTTGACAATATTGGCAGAATATGCATAAATATTTTGGACATCGGTGCTCTAGAGAAGACACAACTAGACAAGCTTTTTCAGATGTTCTATCTTGACCCTCTGTCCTTTATTGATGTACTGCCCAGGCTCAAGGCGTTTGGATACGAACCAACTAGGGAAATGATCAACGAGCTAATTTTTCTTATGCCAAAGATCTTCTGCAACGAAAAGCGTATGATTGTATACAAAGTGATAAGCGACAATGTTGACTCAACATACATAGATGCAATTTTGAATGCAGCTTCTGCAAACAACTTGAACTCGCAGCTTGTTCTAATATCTCTGCTGGAAAGAATCACGCCACATGTTGACATGAAGATGTTTATAAGGCTGTGCACGATTATTCCAACAGACAGGCGGTTGGCTATAAGAGTGTTAAGAGTTCTGGAGAATAAAACGAGAGGATGGTCGGTGCCCGAGAAGTGGATGGTGGAGAAGCTTGACATGTTGATGGTGTGGATATACCCGCTCCAGATGGAAGACAAATGCTATTACGAGCAGTTATGTGCACGTGTGAGAGTTAAAGACCCGGAAGTATGTGCTGCAGTGAAAGACTACTACGCTAGAAAGTGTGCATAAAGTAAATAGCTCCAGATGATTCCCCTGCTTTACTATTTTCAGTATCAGGCCACAAATGCAAGAAGCCTTAGAAGTAAATATGCTGCAACCATCGATGGTTACACTTGCTCAAAAATGATCCTTGACAGTGCGATGCCTTTGCAGACATTTCCTGTATGTATTAGCGTAATGCACTAAATCTAACACCACATTTATCTATGCATTGTGCGCGATGTGTGTGGTCTGAGAGCCATTATTGCAATTCTCAGATTGGTTATCTGTAGCATGAAGTCTTGAATGCTGTCTCAGGCTTTTTCCGCTTGCATATACTCCCTTGCAAACGCTGCACTGATGTACTTTTATCTTTCTTTGTTTATGTCTTTCCAAATGCTTATCCAAACATCTTCTTTTCTGGTACACCTTGTCACACATGTAGCAGATATGCACTGCACTACAGTCTCCATGCCTCACGAGCTTGTCTTTTGTTGCAAAAGACCGTGCACAGTGTGTACACTGAAACTTCTTTGGATAATGTGATTTCATGTGGACGCTGAGATGTGATCTCTTGAAATACGCCTTTGTGCAGAGACTGCAGTGAAATGTTCGTGTGTTTGTGTGGACACATATGTGCTCCTGAAGTAAAGATGGCCTGGAAAACGCCTTGGAGCAATTTTCAAACACACATCTGTATTTCTTCATGGGCTCTTATCAGGGTCCGCGCTGCAAGAGCACTATCTGGGGCCTTTGTGCGCAGGAAATAAATATACAGAAAATTTGTTCACCAGAATGGAGTCTGTAAGGGAGTTCAATGAGAAAGACAAAAGCATGTCTGATAGAAAAACACTTCGAGACCTGAAGCAAAGATGCCTTGACATGGTTTTAGAGCTCTATGGCAGAAAATGATGCAGGATGCAGCAGGCGGACACTGCACTATCACTCTACTCAAACGTTGTACAAACACTTGTCTATAATAAACACCTAACTTATGATGTTCATGCTCTGTTTCAAAAGACGAAATTCATCCTTGAGTCTTCTAAAGTCGTCGTCTGGAAACTTTGTATCAAGGAGATTTGCCATTTTTCCAACAATACGCTCCACCATCTCCTTGAGAATCTTCCTCTGGTAGTTGTTTTCCATAACCTTTTCAAGAATTGCCAGCGACTCCTCCCTGTATTGTTTGTTCTTCGATGCAAGCATTTCTGGGCAGCGAATTTTAGCATAGAAACCTTGGTGTGGTGCTGTGCAGTGTAATTTTATCTGTGTATGCGGCAGGGTTACAATGGCAGCGGTGCAGGCCTCAATGTCTGAAGAAGACAAGAGTGACAGTAGTGCAGTAGTCAGAGTTAACAAGCACCTGTCAATCGAATGCTGCATGCGTGACAAATATCTTGTAGAGCTGTGCGACAACGTGTATGTAGAGATGACAAGCGAGGAGGTCGACAGCTTCAGAAAAACAGAACTCTACCTGACGTTTTTATGTCATAAGCAGACATAGCTTATAGCCAAAGATGGATTTTTTGCCAAACTATAGAACACGCATGCCTTCACGAAGGTCCGGGTCCTGTTTTGAATACAAGAGCACACAACAGATTAAGCGACTTAAAAAGAAAATTTAGGCCATAAAGTGTACTGTATACAAATACAGCAGACCGCCATCTTTCCGGAATGCTCTAACACATGAATGTTAACAGAAGTGTTGCCTAAAAAATGCAGCAGAAACAGCATCGCACTGGTAGACAGTCCTAAACTAGAATGAAGTAAAACGGTCCGCTGCAAAGCTTTTATTCACACTTCACATCTTTTATGGGAACAGAGGATTTAAACTTCTTGAGTCCTAGAGTGAAGTACTCCTTTATCTTTTCCTTTGCATCCTGAGTCTTGATAATCTCATAGGCCATTCCGTTTTTGACCTTTCTTCGCAGAACAAATCCCTCGTTCACAAGACGATTGACTGTGTTTCTTGCGTAGTTGTGGCTTATACCAATTCTTTGTGAGAGCCAGGACACGCTTTCGAGATTTTCGTTGTATATGATGCTGAGTGTGCGCCTGAATATTGCAAGGTTTCTGTACAGATAGAGCGACTTGGCATCCTTTTCTGTGCACAGGATGCACACGTACTTGCCCGTAGGTATTCTCCTGTCTGTGTTGGTGAAGAACCCACAGCAGACAGTGTGCAGCCATGAGTTGCACATGTCGCAGTACAGCATGTCTGAGTCCGAGATGTTGATGTTGCAGATACACCTAACCTCATCTCTCTTCGCCTTTGGTCTCAACTGGGCATTCAGGGAAGATATCTTGTTCTTCTGCGCAGCAGCCTTTTTCTGTACACCAGGTGTATCCTCATGCTCTTCTTTTTGGGATACGGAGCTCTTCTTCTGGAGGCGACATGCAGGGACGACTTCCTTTATACATCTCTGACTGTATGCGTCCTTGCTGCATGCATCTCTGAGTGCAGTTTCATCGTATCCCATGTAAGCTGCCTTACTGTCACCCATGTAATGTGCATCTGCTTGTGGGCCCCGTATATCCATATCCTGATGCACATTTAAAACACTTGCAGCGATGCTTCTATTCGTGCTGGACACTGAATTACATTCTGTCTTCTGGCTGAAGTATTCTGAGGGGGCACTGTGCATACCTTGTGTGCTGGCAAGCAGTTGTGAGTTGCACGCGCTCTGCTGGCTCACAGGCACTTGCGAACTTGCTCTGCGAGCATTCTTGTCGAAAAGGCTGCTGATAAACGCAGTGGCACAGCCCTGCTCAACTCTGAACGAGTTTAGATCCAGCTTAAGGGGCTCTGTCTCAAACAGAAATTGGTGGTTTGTGGATGCCTTGAAGCCTTCTGGTTCGTAATCGTAGGGCGTCTTTTCGTTGTAGAACAGTTTTAGAGTTATGAACTTTCTGGGCGGAAGAGGCTCAAGAGTCTGTGTCAGAAGCGACAGTGTTCTGATCATCTGAAATATGGAGTTCTGTGTTTCCTTATCGTAGCTGAACTCCAGTGTATATGTCTCGCTGACCTTCTCGGGGCTAGCCTCGTCAAGGTATACTGCAAGCACAAGCTTTCGCAGATACCTCTTCTGAAATGCATCCTTCACACTAACCTTGTACCAACTGATAAACAGCGACGAGTTTGGACATGCCGGTGTGAGAATCTTTGCCTCCACAGTGTCAATACTCTTAGTTGCAAAGTACGAACTTGGAAAGAAGTTCCTGAGGTATGAGATAGTACTGAAGAGAATCTCAAGAGTCTCTGTTATCTCCACCACAACCTGCTCTTTTGTTGTCATGACCACACTTTGCATTTGCATAAAAACGGCGTTTTTTTTAGTGTTTTCTTCAAAGCAAGTGCACTATAAGCTATGTGAAAGGCACCGCGCATCATAGGCGGCTGCTCATCAGCTCAAGCTCTTTATCAGAAAATGGTCTGAAGAGCGGCTCAATTACCTCGCTGATAACATGCCCGCAGTTCAGAAGTTCAAATCTTTTGGGATATTTACCTGCAGGGACCACCATCATGTCAAATATCCTCTTGCTTGCACTGGGCGTAAATGGTTCTAGCACATGTCCGAGGTACAGAACCAGAGATGCAGCTATGCAGAATGCAGAGTCTCTTGTGCATGAACTGCTGCCTATGTAGGCTTGAATGTACTCGTTTCCAAGCCTTGCCATGTCTAAAACTGTTCTGACGCCATGTCGAATTTCCACTTTCTCCATGTGTGCCAGATATGTGATATATAGGTCGTCGGCCTTTGATATGAAAGCACGGTCATCGTCCACAACTCTGTACTGAATTACACCGCCAATTCTCTTTCTTATGTACTTGAGTACACGGTTGCAGAAGTTGCCAATGTTGTTTATAAGGTCGCTTGTAACACTTGTTTTAAAGTCAGAAAACGTGAAGTTTGAATCCTTGCTTTCAGGACGTATCTTCATCAGGTAGTATCGCCAGAAAGACGCTTCTCCGTAATTGTTTTCCAAGAGCTCGCTGCCGCTTATACCAACCTTTTTGCTTTTTGAGAACTTCTTGTCGTCAAATAAAAGATACTCGGTGCTTGAAATCACATCTACCAAGAAGTTGGTCATGTCAGATGCGATGCACATACCAGGAAACAGTATGGAGTGAAATGCAACATTGTCCTTTCCCATGAACTGATATAGCTCGCATCTGCCCACAAAGTTTTCGTATGCATCTCCTAGGAGAGACTTGGCAAACGAGATGTAGCCTATGGGTGCGTCAAACCATACATACAGAACCTTTTCCTCAAAGTCCTTTCTGGGAACAGGAACGCCCCACTTGAACTTCAGATCCCGTGTTATGCAGCGTGCATGCAGCTCTTTTTTAATCCATTCTCTTGCAATTTCTCTAGCGTTGTGAGACCATCTATCCATCTTCGCCTTTACAAAGTCTTCCAGCTGGCTACTCAGAAGATCCAGCTTGAAGAATATGTGCTTTGTCTGTCTCAACACAGGCTCACATTTGCAAATACTGCAGGCTGGACGCACAAGCTCAACGGGCTTGAACACAGCACCACAAGTGTCGCACTGGTCTCCTCTTGCACCTGTGCTCGCACACCGAGGACACGTGCCACATACATATCTATCTGCAAGAAATATGGCACAATGCTCACAGTAAAGTTGTTCGCAAGCTTGATCCTCCATGTATCCGCGGCTCTCAACACACTTAAAGAAGTTAATTGTGTTTTCCAGATGACTTCTCTCTGTTGTACGTCCAAAGTAGTCAAACTCTATTTCAAACCAGTCGTATATCTTCTTGTGGAGCACGTGGTTTGTGTCACATATCTCCTGCGGGTGCTTGCCAGCCTCCAGCGCAGCCATCTCAATGGCGGTGCCAAACTCGTCTGTGCCGCAGATGTGCACAACGTTGTAGCCAAGCTTCTTGCAAAATCGAGAGTACACATCGGAGCTGAGCACACACCCCACAATGTTTCCCAGGTGAGGAAGGCTATTTACATATGGTAGTGCGCTGGTTATTATTCTATTTTTCCTCTCATCGGTCATGGGTTTATTTACATCTGTTTCAGAGAGCGTACAGAGCATCTGCTGTGCACATTGGACACAGCCCATGGTTCTAGAGAAGTACTTGCAAAGTAAAACAGAACTTTTTGCATACAGAGACAGGAAGTTTCAAGGCAGCGAGGAGGACTATGTGAATGCACTCCGAAACAGTAAGACCGTGTACATTGGCGGGCTTTCAACAAAGGTAGAGGAAGAGCGTCTTTGGGCTATATTTGGGCTGTGCGGCGAGATAAAAAGAATCATAATGGGAGTCAACAGATCGACTCTGTATCCCTGTGGATTTGCCTTTGTGGAGTATTATGACAGCTCTTGCGCGCAGAAGGCTTGTCTTTTCAACGGAATAAAGTTAAGTGGCAAGTACATAAAGGTTGATCTAGACTATGGGTTTCAGGAGGGCAGACAGTATGGAAGAGGCGTCTTTGGAGGGCAGTTTCGAGAAGACTATGCAAGGAGAAAGAGAATAAAGCGATAGGCGGCATCTGTGCATGTCTCTTCTTTGCAGAGCTCCTGGTGCCTGATCTGTGGCTTGATGTGCAGAAACAGTCCACACCCATAGACAGCATGGCTATTATCACATGCGTTGCAGCACACGTAGACCACGGAAAAACCACGCTTATGGACAGCATAGTTTCTGCCAGCGGCTCGATATCAAGGGCGTCTGCCGGCGAGCTGCGGTATCTTGACACAAGAGAGGACGAGCAGATGCGAGGCATTACTCTCAAGCTAAGTGCAGTTACAGTTGAAGGCAAGAACTCACATGTAATTATAGACACACCGGGCCACGTTGATTTTGAGCACTTGGTGCAGAAGGCTGCAGTGCTTGCTGACAACTTTGTAGTTCTTATCGACGTGAACGAGGGAATAACGCCCAGAATGTATGCGTTTGCTAACTATATGCAGGGTAAGAACACGGTGCTTGTGCTGAACAAGATCGACAAGGCGTGGCATAAAGAATTCGAAGAGTTCTACGGGCTTCTGTTAGATACACTAGCAAAGATGAACGGTCTTGCAAAGGCAGATATCTTTGATTGGAAGAAAAATAACGTAATTTTGGCGTGTTCAACCCTATGCAGCGGCATAAATTATGAAGTGTTTAATGACATTCTCTGCACAGAGATGAGGAGTAAAAACAGCCTTAGAAATGCCTCGATGTTTGTGTACACACTGAGACGCCGTATACAGACAGGCAATGTTGATGGAATCATAGCGAAGTACAATCTTAGAAAAAAAAGCGAAAAGCACATGTTCTCAAACATACTGCCTCTTGCAAACTGTGTGCTATCGTCCATTGAACACGTTGAAGCCTTCTCAGAGCATTACGTGCCTTGTACCCATTGTGCGGAGAGCATAGACGTAAGCAATCCAGAAGTCCTGCTTGGAATAACATCCTTCTGTGTACTTAGAGAGACAACAAGAATCTCTGCAGAGGATGTGCTTTTTGTAACAAGGCTTTTTGTAGGCACGCTAAAAGTTGGAGCAAGGGTGTTTTCTTGCACGAAAGCGGAGAACAGAGAGTGCATTGTAGAGAAGATCTTTTTATTTGGCGTGAATGATCTGATAGAAACATCATGTGCAAGCAGCCCAGCATTGGTGTGTATAAAGGGATGTTTCCAAAAAAACTCGGTCATTAGCAGCACTCCGGTGTACTGCAGTTCCTTGCTTCCTGTGGAGAAGACTCCTTTTTTTCGGTCGAAAATTCGTCTTCGTGACATGAACCAACTGGAAGCTTTCAAGGCTGCACTGAAGACATTGTCATTCTCTGAGTCTCCGCTACGTGCAAAGCTCAACAAATACAGCGAGTTCGAGCTTGCATGCCAGGGGCAGGTCCATCTCGAAAAGATTGCAAAGGACCTAGAGGCTGCAGGGTTTTTTTTCGATGCGAGCGACTTTGAGCCCTTATTTGCAGAGGTGCCTACACTAAATGCCAGAAGAGTTCTTTGCTGTGAAACAGGCATGCTTAGTGTAGACATTGAGCCTATAATGGCAGAAAGCAGCATATTTACAGTGAAGGGCATTAACGCCGACGTTGCAACCAGTGTGCTGAATCTATTTATGCGCAGCGGCCCTCTCATAGGAGAGAAAATATGCTTTTCCAAGATTACAGTTGAGGCCGACTACGAGCTGGACTCGTTCAGCTCTCTTAAGAAGATAATAAGTGATGTATTTCTTGAGACAGCACCTAAGATTGTGCCATTCTACTTTGCAAGCACGTGCTTTGTTTCAAAGGAGTACTTAGGGCAGGTATATTCGACATTGAGCAGATTCAACTTTGTGATGGACAGTGATGAGTTTGATACTCGCAGCCAGTTCTTTGTGATAAGGTTTCTTATTCCACAGCTCCATTATGGCAAGTTTGTAGATGAGGTCCGAATAGCGACTCGGGGCACTGTTTACTTAGAGTTTTCTGAACATGGGTTTTACAACGACAAAAATGTTATCTTTAACAATCTAATCTGCCAGATCAGAAAAAGCAAGGGCCTTTTTGTAGAGGAGAAGCTGGTTACTGATCCAGAAAAGCAGAGAACATTGAAGAAGTGACACTGGCAGCATTCTGACTCTGCCCTCGGCACCATTTTGCACACAAGTAACTGCTTGAAAAGAAAGATAACCATTAAAGTTTATTCATAAAAGATACAAAATACACTATACGATCCAAAGGTTATTATAGTCCTCTGACATAACAAACATCGTATAAAAGAACAGAAACACCATCTTGCAAAGGGGTCTCACCACGCCCTCAAATCTTCTGTTAACCTTGATGCGCGTAGAGTTCAGAGACCGCAGTGTCAGAATGATGGTTAGAATGACGGCAACCTCTATGTTATTTAGTGCAATCAGGCACAGAATGACAGAAAGCTTTAGAAAGAGTTCCTTCTGGAATATGGACAGCACTCTTTTGATGTCCCTGAATATTCTTGGTCTTGTACTTCTGTGAACCACAAGGTAGGTCTTTCCGTTTCTCTTCACAATACTTTTCCTATTCACAGCTACTTTTATCTTTTTTTCGTCGTCATTGTCTTTGTCGTCGCACTTTCTGTGGCTTACACTGCTTTTTTCCATGTAGAATTCTACTTTGGTGCCATCATCTGCAACTCTTTGCGCATCAAGAAACTCATTCATTTCGAGATGCAGACAGACTTGGCTTTTTGACACAAAAGCAGAAACAGGTGCATCCTCGGTTATCGCCTTCTTATTGTAAAAGACACGAAAGCGGAGTGCCTCTTTCTCCAGATTTGTGCTGATACCAGGATAGGTGTTCCCGGGGGTGCTTTCTTTTCTGTATGAAATAACGAGCTGTTTCTTCAAGTCAAGAATGGTCACGTGTTCAGAAAGTTCGCTTTCGAGAAAGATGTTTTCGTTCATGTCCCTTACCACAACTTTGACCATAAGGGGTACCTTTGCAGCCTTTTATCTCTTTTATTCAAGACCAATAGCTCAAAAGGGGATGCTTCCTCTGCTCTTGGAATATATTTTACCCCGATTTCATTGGCTACTTTCCGCTCGGGCCTATCAGCGCAAATCTCTTTTTCGAACACTACAATCGGTGCTCTCCTTGTCTGTGACCTACGTATCCAGCACAGCATTCATGTGGAATCTACAGCCCATCTGCCCAGCATTTCATGGTCAGAACAAAATATCGCTATGCGGTGCTGAAATACCATTTTGAAGATGCAAAGAAGTACGAAATAGCACCGCTTACGTTCATAGACATCTTGAAAGACCTTGTACACAAGAACTACGGAGAAGTAGGCCTTGCAAAACTAGGTAGCATACTTGTTGTCGAAAATTCACCATCGGCCAACCTCATTCTTTTTAGGGCAGCCCGATGCTCCTTTGGCAACGTGAAAGACTCCATCGAGAGATGCCATTACCTTGGCAGCCACCTGTGCAAGCTGGACATTGTTTTTGTATCTGGATGCGTAAAGAATGCAAGAAAAAAGATGGCAGAATGTCTGAAGCGAATGGGCTAGACACGGCACAAGCGATACTCGTGTTGTATAGTGTGCAGTGCATTCATAGCAAGACACAATCTTCTTCTATCCAAGCACTCTATTAAGAGCCGTTTATTTATGATTTTACTTTAGTAATCACGCCGCAGCACTGGATACATAGATTCTCACTCCTTGACAGGGCACATGTCTTCGTTTCGAGAGGCTACCATTGTGTAATAAAAGACATTTTGTATCCACATATTTCTATGCCTATGTTGTTTCTTACCAAGATATCGTATATTTTGTCCATAAAATAGCGGTTTACATGCTCCTTGTCACAAAAGGTTCTGGCAGTTTCCTTCATCCCCACTTTCAGCGCATCTCTTGCTGTTATTCTGTTGTTTTCTCTTGTGCACAGCGTTGTCTTAAAGAAGAACTTCACTTCATATTTTGTACTCCTGTGTTCAAACAGAAAGACACTTTTTCTCTCGAAAAACAACCAAAAGTATTCAAAGATGAGGGCAGTGTCCTGCACATTCCACACAATCGCGTTGTAGAAGATCTTGCAGGGGCCGTTTACACAGCCAAGTGACTTTTTGCAGCAGACAGGAACTGTACAACTTTCTGTATAAAAATAGAAGTCAGATGTGAATGCACACTGGTCTCTTATAAACATCTTTCGGCCCAGAAGAACGTTGTTCTCGCTTTGGCAACAAGTCCAGCAGTCGAGAAGCTCTTCCCAGCCCTCTCGCGGAAAAGACTTGGATGAGTCAATCTGAAAGCTTGCACCATGGATGCACCTTATGGTCAGAATGAGAGCATTCAAATTTAATTTTGTCCTTGTGCATCTTTCTGGCATATACAATGGCACTCCAGTGTACACAGAGAAGTCTCCAATATTTTCCCTCGTCATCGAGCCTAGACACAGATATTCCTTTGCATCGCTAAAACTATCTGCATAGTATATGTACATCCTGTTTACGCTGCTTGCATACTCGCACATCATCATGGGTTTGTTCCAGAGAAGTCTGCTGCAGCTGCGGCTTGCGGCCATTTCATAATAAAATTTTTTAACCCTAAAATGTCGGTTAAGAAAGAAGCTAAGCCAAGGATGCACACTGATGCTGGGAAGGATGCAGAGACTAAACAAACATGTAGAGACGTTGGTGTTGAGAATGCTGTAGATGCGGATGCACAGTGCGCAACACAGGACCCATCTGCAGATGGCATGGACAAAGATGAGAGTAACAACAGTTCCAGCAGCGAAGACAAGAATATCAGCGAAGAGATGCAGCAGGTTGAAGAGCTTATAAGAGAAGAAGAGGAGAGAACCGAGACGAGCAGTGTAGACGACTCTGAGGAGGATGTTGAAGATGAGGAAGGCTCTGCAGAATGCTCAAGCAGCAGCGGTTCAAATGACGTCGAGGCAGAAGATGATAAAGCAGGCAGCAGAGACACACGAAAAGAGGACGACGACGGTCTTAGTGTTTTTATAAAGGGCTTTGGCTGTGAAATTACAGAGTCCGCGCTCAGAAACGAAATGAGCAAGTATGGAACAGTTAAAGGTGTCAGAATGCCTAAGGACAGGAAGACGGGAAAACCCAAGGGGTTTGCTTATGTTGATTTTGGTGAGAAGAAGGCTGTGCAGAAAGTGCTGAAGCTGAAGAGCATCATGGGCTTGGAAGTAGTGGTTGACAAGCCACGTCCAATGATCCGGCGAGAAAAGCTTGTTACGGTGTTCGTAAAGAATCTGCCATATGAATGCACTGAGAATGCGATAAAAGAGTACTTTGGCAAGTTTGGTGAGATTCACAACGTGCGCATGCCAAGAGACGACAACAAAAGGGTCAAAGGCTTTGCGTTTGTGGAAGTTGTTGGAAGAGACGGATACGAGAAGATCCTGAAAAGCACACATGTCTTCGAGGACAGAAAGCTGCTGGTCAGCGAGTGCTTGAAGGGCGGAAGAGGACGAAGCAATGATGGCGGGCGCGGAAATGATGACTCAAGAAGGCATTTTGACTCTGAAGGCCCTACAAAAAGATTCAAGAGAAACGCTCGAGAAGAGGAGTCGGAAGACAACGACAGCAGCGAAGAGCAACAAGAAAAAAGATGCAGCGCAAGAAGAGAGGATCGCAGAGACGCAAGAAAGAGCTCCAGAGACAAGCAGGACAGTGACAGCTCTGAGTTTGAGAATGCAGGAAAAAACCGTCAGGAACGTGACCACAATAGAGGTGACAGGAGAAACAACAAGCTTGATAGAAAAGGAAATGACTTCCACAAAAAGACAGCTAAAAACGCAAAGAGCTCAAGAAACAACAAGATTGTCTTTGACAGTGATAGCGACTAATGACTTGCATGCTGTGGATGTTTGAAAAGAAGTAATTGATTTTGCTCACGAAAATAAACATCTCATTGCACAACTATTTACTTCTTCGATACAAAGAGCATACAGCACTATGACTGCAGAGAAGCCATATAATGCTTTCAGTGATCGCAAGAAAAGTTTAATTATTGTCTGCAGCATTTGTCTGCTTCTTGCCTAGGAGAAGCTGCTCCTCTGCGCTCAGAAACGCATCCAGAATGCGGTTTTCCAGACATGACCCACAGAGGTTTCCGCCGTATGTTCTTGCTACCGTTCTTTGCGACTTTCTCAGCCGTGCAAACGCAGCTGGCCTGCATATGTCTATGCCTCTGAGCTTGGAACGACACTTGACACACTTTGGTACTCTTCCGGGCTTTTTCTTTGGAATGTACACTCTCCTGTTTCCAGGCGTACGTCTTATCTTTTTCTGGTTGCTGGCGTTGTTGTAGGTTCTTCTTCCCCTGTGTGTCAAGTGCTGCACCATGTGGGGCTAGAATTTGCATTCCAAGTCACCGTCTCTTCGCACACCAGTGCCTCTGCAGCACCCTAGCGCCTGCAAAGTACAAATACGAAGCGGCGAGCAGCTGTCCAAGCAGTATGAAGGGAAGCCGTGCCGGGGCTCGTGTTCTGATTAAATTCACCCACATGATACACACAAGGCGCATCAACAACCGTCTGAGAATGACGACTAGCTATGTGCACACATACACACGTGTTCAGCCGTGTGGGTTTCCGTGCTGCACACAGGAATCAATATTCACGTCCACTCATGTTGCAATTCCTAGTGCCTCGTATCTGCTGAGCACGCTTCCAGATAGACCGCTGCTGGTGCTGCAAAGCACGTTGCGGGAGCTCAAGGCAAGGTCGGCTTCCCAGTACCGAAAGGTGCGCGCGATGAAAGACAAGGTGTTTGTGTTTCTGAACGACTTTCATCCGCAGACAGCTTTGCGCAGCGAAGACATGCTGGGTGATGCATCTCCATACAGCATTCTCGAGGAAAAGGCCCTTGAGTTTTACCGAAAACATCTGCCGAACCACACATTTGAGAAAATCGACTGTGCTGTTGAGCATCCTGTGTATGAAGAATACATGGACAACCTAGATTTTGAGGCTTTGCGAGGCAATGTCCACAGAGGTAAGCTCCACACAAGGCAGTTTGAGGCACATGAAGGCGTTGTTATTTCAAATGGCAAGCGCATAGTGATATGTGGAGAGCAAGACATGAACCGTGCGCTCAATGGAGACATAGTGTATGCCAAGATAAAGCACATGCATGCAAAAGAAGAGACTGTGTCCTGCGATGCATCGCAGGAAGCCAGCTTTGATGAGCGAGATTTTGCATTTTTGAAAGAGGAGAACAAGGCTGATACAGGCGCCACGAGTCTGATTTGTGGAAGAATTGTTGGAATCTACAGAAGAAGGCATCAGGAGCTAGTTGGGACGTTAGTGGAGAGCTCTGGAAGTGATACAGACCCACAGATGGTGCTTGTGTCATCCATGGACAGGAGAATTCCTCCTGTTCGCATCAGAACAAGCAGTGTGGATGATTTAGAAGGAAAGCGTATAGTCTTCAGAATAGTGGGATGGGAGCGAGATAGTCTGAACCCGCAGGGGCAGTACCAAAGGACGCTTGGTTGTGTCGGGGACCTTGACTGCGAGGTGAAGAGCCTTCTGCTGCTGAGTGGAATATCACAGACAGATGAGTACTTTCGGCCCTCAATGTTCAAAATGTCACTCCAGGAAATGGTCAGCGGCAACGAGAGTGGCTCTGTTGCAGTGAATGCAGAGGACCTTCAGTGCATGCTAGAGATTGCCAGACAGGCAAGGGTAACAAGGCCCACGGATGAGTTCGGTCCGCTGGAGCTGGAGAAAGTGTCTTCTGCGCTATGCACACACTTTCGCTCCCTCTTGAGCTTAGGTACCAGGGAAGACCACCGATCATCACTTGTCTTTAGCATTGATCCGCCCTTCTGCACAGACATTGACGATGCGTTGCATATAAAGGTTCAGAATACAGGCTACGAGATAGGCATTCACATAGCAGATGTGTCTCATTTTGTGAGGAAAATGTCAGTGATAGATCGCGAAGCAAAGAAGAGAGGAACAACAGTATACCTGATAGACAGGCGAATTGAGATGCTCCCGGTATTTCTGAGTAGCGACATATGCTCTCTCAAAAGCGGAGAAGAGAGATGCACCATGAGTGTGCTCATAGACATGGACTTTGAGTACAACATAAGACATGCAAGTGTGAAAAGATGCATGGTCAAGCCTGCATTTTCGTTTACCTACGAGCAGGCACAGAGAATCCTAGATGAAAGCAGAGACTGCACAGTAGAAAGGATGCTCTACAAGTGTAAGTTCTGTAGAAAAGCCAGTGGTGGTGCTGTGCACGAAGTTCGGGAAAATGTCTGTGCAGCTGGGCTTGAAGGTGCGAGTCTTGTAGAGGAGTACCACGCTGCATTCAGGTCAAGCCTGGCATCTAGCGAATGTACTTGCAAGAACAAGGACTACGAGGCAGCATCTACTAAGCTGAAGGTTGCGGTTCGTTCGTCTCTTGTGGAAATGAACAAAATAGCTAAGGTACTAAGAGCACGGCGGTTCGAAAAAGGCGCACTTGACCTGTCCATGGTCCCATCCATGGATGCAAACCACTTGGTAGAGGAGTACATGTTGCTGGCAAACATGTGCGTTGCGAAGATAATGCTGAAGAGTGGCATGCCAGCGCTTCTGCGTGTTCATCCTGAGATGTCAGCGGAGTCTCTTTCCGTTCTGAAAACATTGGGTCTTAACACAGACAACCTAAGCGAATGCATCAAGGACAAGGACATTGAGAAGATCATTGTGACACGCTGCACAAGCCAGGCAACATACAAGTGCTCGGAAAGCACGGGTGACTACAGACACTATGGCTTGGCTGTTTCTGAGTACACGCACTTTACATCGCCAATAAGACGGTATGCAGACGTTGTGGTTCATCGCATTCTCTCTGAGATGATGAAAGCAGGAAGCGTCTTCATTGCACTTGGACATAATGGCGAGAGCTTCTGTGCAGACAGAAATCCGTTTTCAGACAGCAAGCAGCAGTCTGCCTCCGATAGTACGGGCTTTGACTATGTCGCAAAAGGATTCAAGTCAGGGTGGTATGAGAGGTCTGAGCTTGATGAAATATGCGCGAGCATCAATACTGCAACACGAAGTGCCAAAATAGCTGCCAGAGAGGTTGAACGACTCTTTGCATACTACAGGCTGAAAGAGGCCTGCTATGAAGCCGTGGTTATTGGTGTGGAAAAAGACAGAATCCAAGTCTACATCGAACAGCTTGGCATTGACGAGAGCATTTTTGTACGCGGCCCGTACTCCATAATGGATAGGATTTCTGTCTCTGTGAAGAAGGATGATCAGCTGTTCTTCATGGAACGAAGATTTAATGTGGAGATTATCGGGGTTTTTGGCACTTAACCCACTTCTTCTCGAATAAACAGCATGCATCAGTCAGCTATCGTTTCCTCTTTTTCAGAAAGTGCGTCAAGACCGAGCATTTTCTTCTGGGAACACCCAGCTTACTCATACACAGCTCTACGCCTCGGTCAAAGACCGTGGTGGTCTGGTTTGCAGGCACCCATTGAAAGCACTTTTCGAGCAAAACGCCGTTTCTGTACACTTGGATGCCTTCCACAGTCTTTCTGGTGCAGTTTATGCCCCGTATGATGGTCTCGTCTGCGTCCAGGTTGCAGTACTCTACCTTGATCTTGCCGACGTGTGTGCTGTAGAATGGTATGATGTGGCACTCCTTCATGGGATCGTTTGATATTTACACATGAGCCCAGATGTTGCAAGCATAAAGCGGCTGTTCCGAATGCAAGCATGCAAATACCATGTGGACAACAGCATGCACAGCTTGCTCTCTAGAGAACTTCTGCAGGATGGCAAGCCCCCGATGGAGTTTAGCCACATACAGACAACAAAGCGATACCTGCAATGCAAGTCCTTTCAGAAGCTCATGGAGAAGTTGTTTTTACACTACAACACGGGAAAGATAAACAAAAACGAGATGCTTGTTAAGCTTTCGAAGCTTCGGAGCCTTGTGAAGACACTGTCCTCTGACCTGAAGGCGCACACAAACATAATCCACTCGCGAGACGGCCTTGATGCACAGAACTTCTTCATTCTCGAGCACCTGAACTACAACTTCATGTTCCGCACTTCTGCGGCGTTTGAGAAAAAGCACAACCTTGCAGCAGTGAGCGACACACAATTCTTCAGGGAAATAAAGGATATGCAGGAGGAAATTGCTAACGGAGACTGCAATAGGGCGCTTTCGTACTGCAGGGAAAACAAGGTCCACTTAAAGGAGATGTTTTCGAAACTCGAGACAAAACTGCGCATAATCGAGTTTGTGAAGATCTGCGGGCGCGACAAGAGTCGAGCAATGGAGTATGCGCGCGAGTTCTTCAAAAAGGAGAGAGAGTCTGTGAGGCACCACCTAATATCCCTAATAGAAAGAGAGGAGCACATCGATGCAAAGAAGATTGCGTGTGATTTCGCAAGCAGCGTGTACAAGCTCTATAATATAAATGACAGATTATCAAAGAGACTTGAATTTGGGACGATTGCATTCAAAACGTCTCTATGCGCGGACAGAAAAAGCCTGGAGTGTCCTGGATGTACATTTTCAAAGTACACGAGGATGACCAACCGCGTGGAGAACAGCGAGATCGTGTGCGAAGGCTCGCACATTGTGCTTGACTCGTCCAACCAAGCGTTTGCCGACGAGACGGGGAAGGTCTATGGGCGGAAGTACATCATAGAGTCGGGAATAACATTGAAGGACCCCAAGATATGCTACTTTGTGTAGAACATCGTGCCAGAACGCCTTCATATGCAAGAGTAAGATGCAATAAAATCAGTGTTAACAGGACGGGGCTGTGCTTTCTTCGTGTAGGCTTTCGGCTCTCTGTGCATCTCAAAGCATACAGACAGCATCGTCTGCTTCCCACCATACTGCGCTGCAGCTTACAAAGACAGGCTTACAGAAGGGCATATGGTGCGGTTTAGTGTATAGTTTCTTTATTTATACCCAAGAAGGAATTATTGTCTTTGACGGTTGTTTTTCAGCTTCTTTCTGTCTGCACAGTCGTTTGTACGTATCTTGAACTTAGTGAAAAGCACCCCATCTTTGTAGTTTATGTCGCTGGATGTGACTTTTGTGCTCTTCGTGCGCCTTTGGCTGTTATCTATAAGTGTTCCGCGAAGAGGGCCAGGCTCTCTCAGCACACCGCTTTTCATCTTGATTTTGCGTCCTGTGCGTTTTCGCATTGTATCATGCGTGTTCTTACGCACATCGTGCACCTTCGGTGCAACTTCAGCATGCCACGTCCCGTTCTCTCTGTTCCACGGGACATGGGCATCACCAGTTTCCTTATAGTACACATCCCATATTTTCCTTATCATGTATATAAACAAACCAACTGCCTCATCATCTTTTCTCGACATTCGAAGCGTGTGAAAAAAATTTTATTTTAGTGTTTGATAAATTTTCCGTTTTTAGAAAACTTTTGTATGATAATCGTGTTTGTTAAAAAATTTTACCACAGTACAAATATGGCAGGACAGTCTTACTTGTTGCATGCAGCATATCGCAGGCACACTTCAGAGAGACTACATTTCGTCTAGCACCGTGCTAATGCATAGAAACAGCGATACCTGCAAGGTGTAACGCACTTAGTGGTCTCATTCTATCGACGTGCAGATATTCGCATACGCAAGCCACCAGGGGCTCTTTTCTCGCTTCTTATCTGCGTCAAAGTCTTCCATACATGTGTCAATGTCGGTGAAAGTTATGGACCGCCCCTTTATTCCAATCAGCCCGAAGAGAGAGTCACTGTTGTGGGGCACAATGCCCTCGCTGTCCATATCTAGAATTATGTCGATCGCTTTTATTCCCAGAAGCGTTGCGTTGATTCTGTCAAGCGGACTTGGATTTGCACCTTCCTGTATGTGGCCGAGGACACAATACCTTGTGTTGAACCTGCCGTCGCCGTCCGTCTCAAGTAGCTTAGAAAAGGCGTCCGTGCTCACAGAATAGAATGTCTTTTCGTTTCTTATAAGGAGAATCCCGGGTCTTGGGCTCCCAACAAACCGCTGTTTGAGTCTCCTTGCAGTCTCGCTCAGATGGCCAATCAGATACTTCCGCTCAGGTATAAACGATGCAAATGCACCCGATGCAATTCCACCCATGACAGCAAGATAACCGCAGTTTCCACCGTGAATCTCCAATACAAAGACAGTGTCCTTAATAGACGTGCTGCTCAAGCGCAGAACTTCGCTTACACGCGTTATGCAGTTTAGTGCTGTGTCGCTTCCGACACACACCTCTGTGTGCGGCAGGTTGTTTGACGCAGTTGCCGGGACAAGAATGATCTTGACCGCAACACTGTGCTTCGCAAAGAGCTTCTTTAGACTTGCAATTGAAAACAGAGCCTCAGTACCTCCAACAACGATAAGTGCATCAAGTCTGTGCTCTCTAATTTTCTTGTAGATTCGCCGAGTGTCTTCCCGCCTCGGAATTCCTATTCCAATGGCTGATCCTCCGCTGCTTATCGACGCAACGTAGTCATACTCGCTTGCCTTCACTATCTTGTCGTCAAGGAGCCCCTCAAAGCCGTCATGAATGACATATATCTCCTGGCCCATTGAAAGACAGTAACGCACGACTGCATGGAGAGCAGAGTTCATTCCACCTGCTCTTTTTCCACCGTGTAGAATGGCTATCTTCTTGGCACTTGTGGACTTGCTTCTCTGTTTTATGAGCTGGTCGTTGAGAAGAAAAGCTCTTTTGAAGGACGCCCCGCGCAGCTCCAGAATGCTATTGAAGTCCCGCATCTCCCGATGCCTTGACATCTGGTTCCCGACGTCGAAAACCTCATCAAGATTGATGAAGCAGTACTCTCCATTCGAAATGCACACCAGCGAAGGCTTCACCTCGCTTGTGTAGAGGAGTCTCTCCATGGCTTTTATTCCCAATATGGTTCCAGATATCTTGTCGCTTGCAGAGGGCGGCCCGCCCCTCTGCAAATGTCCAAGCCGTAGCAGCTTGACCTCTGCCTCGACGTTTTTTGTCAGGTGGTCGATAATCTCTGCTGACGGTATGTGTTCATTCTTGTCATTGACAGCTCCTTCGCTTACAATTACAAATATTCCCTTTTTACCCATTGCCCTTGACCGCATAACCTCCTCCAAAATCTCCTGCTTCCAGTCCTTGCACGGCACTTCCGGAAGAAAGACGTAGTCTGCACCCGTTGCAAAGGATGACATGAGGGCTATCCACCCGCAGTCTCTACCCATAACTTCGATGACAAACACTCGTCTGTGCGACACCATTGTGGATATTATGTGGTCCACTGACTCAATGATTCTGTGAAGTGCAGAGCTTGCACCGAGAGTCATGTCAGCATGCGGAATGTCGTTGTCTATGGATGCTGGAATGGCAACCATTTGGAGGGTCTTCTTGGAGTCCTTGGGCAGCCTTCCCTCTGCCACTAGCTCCTCCACATACACAGGGAACTCGTTCAACAGAATCATAGAGCCTCTTATCGATCCGTCGCCACCAATCACGACTAGACCCTCGATTTTTCTTACAGAAAGGTTGTATGCTGCCTCCTTCCTGCCCTCACGGCTACGAAATCTCTCAGACCGTGAGCTCATCAGAAACGTCCCCCCATCGTTAATGATGTCATTCACCGAGTCCCAGTTGAACTTGTGGATGTTTCCTGTTATTAGTCCCTCGAACCCGCAGTACACGCCGTACATTTCGGCACCCCATTTGATTCCAATTCGCAGTGCCGATCTTATCGCCAGGTTCATGCCAGGTGCGTCTCCTCCACTTGTCACAATAGCTATGTTCTTGATCAGGTTAGTGGGGATGAAGGAAACAAGGATCTTGTTTCCAAACTCATCCGCAAGCTCGATGGGCATCGAGTACTGCTGATCCTCTTTCACAAGACCCTCTTTTGCAACCCTGTACATGACATCTGGCGAGTGTGTGTGGACATGTATAACGCTTCCCACTGACTTGATGTGTGTGCTTTCGCTGCTTTTTATGTGGATAGTCTCTTTGCTGTACGACACAAGAAGTCCAATTTTTCTGTAGATGTCTCCGGACTTTTTCTTATCAATGTTGCTGTCCTTGATCACAAACTCGCTTACCAATCTATCCATAACCGTGTCAATGTTGTCTTTATAAGATTTCCAAAAAGGGGGTATTCCTAGAAACTGGTAAATCTGTGCAGAGAGACAGCAGATATGGACATGCTTTGCATCGAAACCAAGACCGCTTGCAGTGTGCAGGTGGCTGGCATTGGTGTGCTACGGGACCCTCTGTGTGTGTTTATTTTATCTGCCTAGACGCACGAAGGCACCTGAAAGAATTGTCCCGACTTGTCGTGCTGAAGACAGGATATTCTTTGGAGTTTGATCTGCTCTTCCTTGGAAGTAGTGTGCTTTGTGCGAAGCATGCTATGCGCAAATTGTGCTTCAGCGCTGAGACCCATGGAAGGATCCATTGGAAGATCATCGGGCAAATGCTGAGTGGATTAAATACCATAGGAAAACACTGGAAAAAGTATCGCTGCATGAGCTTGGTCTTTGCACATAAGCTAGAATGCTTGCCATCAACACACCTTGCAGTTATTTTTATGCACTCTGGCTCAAGACGAATAAAATAATCCCACTAAAAATAAACAATCCTCAGCACAGTATGGAAAATCTACGGATGTCAAGTTTCAGAGAGAACTGTGCATACTGTTGGAGGGGACTTGAGACACAACTCACGGTGTGTGTGTGTGGGTTGTCTGTGTGCGAAACACACAAGGGAATACACTTGCACACACCCGAGCACTCTGAACTTTACTGCGTAGCTGGGAGGGAGGATGTCACTGTCAGCAGCACAATTTTGTCAGAAGATGAGTGTCTTAAGGTAAAGGTGGGTATATTCAACATGATAAACTCCAAAAACAGGAATGAGACACTACTGTTCGAGACAAGCAAGGCAGATTGCCCACACATCTCAACAAGCCCGAAGACAGCACTGTGCGCCCCCAGAACAAGATGTGAAGACGACACCTGCGATGTGCAGGCCAACCTATGGTCGTGCTTTGACTGTGGATATACAGGGTGCGGAAGAAAGCAGTATGGCGTGGAAGGAAACGGGCACTCTCTGCAGCACTTTCGAGAGACAGGTCATCCAGTCTCCGTCTTCGTAAAAAGTGTTGGGGAAGATGGCAGCAACGACACGTTCTGTTATGTGTGCGACACGTTTGTAGTGAACACGCAGATCAGAGAGGCGCGCCAGCAATCTGCGTCTGACTCCAAGTCATTTTTTGAGGTGCAGAGCAGCGCACAGAAGGCGATTTCAAGCAGCGAGGAGCATCCAGACATAGAAGCAGCACAAGGCCACGGCACAATGCACAGCGTGGGAGGCCGTATTGGAATAGAGAATCTTGGAAACACGTGCTACATATCCAGTGTGCTGCAGATGATTGCGTACATGGTCAATGTGGACTGTATGGAGGAGCACTTTTCACGATGTGAACAGCCTCCCCTGGAGTGCTTTGTCTGCCAGACAGTACGCGTTCTTCTATCCATTAGGTCGAGAATGTATGTTCCGATTGTCGACTTTCTCAGAGTGACATTCAGGAGCTTTCCGATGTTCGAGAGAAATGTCCAGCAGGACGCCTCTGAGTTCTTCATCTACCTTGTGAACCAGATGAAGGTTGCAGAGATAGAGGGAAAGGTCAGAAATGTAACAAGAGTGATGGACTACGAGTTGAATAACATCATAGAATGCAACTGCGGCCTGCGGAAGCGCAGAAGGGAGGAGAGCTTCTTTCTGAATATTCCCTTTAGCAGAGAAGTAAGCAGAGGTCTGGACGAATACTTTGAGGTTGCCGAGTACGAGTGCGAATGTGGCAGAATTGGAAAGAGCACAAACTATTTTAGGCTGCTGCCCGAGTACCTTATTGTTATTGTTAACCGTTGCAGAAAGGATGCATCGAAGATTCGAGACGATCTGATAAGCAACGACGTTGTTGTCCAGAATGTTCTGGAGACCGTTCCAAACACAGACTACGTTGAGAGTCTTGCTAGTCTCGGATTTTCTCGAGAAGAGGCCAGCAATGCGCTGGTCAGAAGCGACAATGACACAGACAAGGCGTATGATATTCTTAGAAAGAACGAGAATTTTACACTTAGAAACAGGAGAAGTTACAAGATCCACTCTGCAGTCTGCCACACAGGTGAAAGCATAACAAGCGGCCACTACACATGGATTGTGAAGGAGGGAGAAGAACTTGTCCATGTGGACGACATCAATGTCCTTGCAGGAACAGAAGAAATTCTTAAAAGAGCATACATTCTCTGCTACCACTAGCAGCTGGCCCTGTTGTTTCCACTAGGCCTCTGCAATCAAGTGTCTCAGCTCTTCACCAATAAGTTTGTGGATCTGTGCCCCATGGGCGGAGATGGCGGATACATTCCGCGGCGCGGAGATCTCGTAGTTAGAAGCACAAGAAGAGAAAGCGAATTATATGCAGACGAATGCAAGCTGCAAAGGATGTATTGGAACCGTAGCGGATGCTTTTTTGAAGCTCCCGGCCCAGGGAGAATCAGATTGAGACCCGTAATGGAATGCGGACAGGCTTATTGCAGCGTATCAAACAGAATAATTCGAAAAGCGGCTTTTTCTTTTCCGTGTGGCTGCGTTTTTGATTCACACGTGCTTGAGTTCATAATTGAGCTCTGCCCTGTCTGCGACTCACAGATAGAATGCTTTGTGGAGATGAAAAATAGTGCTGGCTGATTTCGCATCTGCCGGCACATGGTGGCTGTCAGTGCATTTATTAAAAAGATCGCTTCATGGACGTAACGCCTCTCCAAATGGGCTGCCGGTTTTGAGCTCTGCTTGTATATTGCTCGAGCTGAGTTAACCTTTGGAGCTTGAAGCACACAGCATCGAAAAGGAAAGCGTTCGGACGCCGTCCTACAACAAAGATACATTTTTTAGATGCAACAACATGTTCCACACAATCCGCCTGAACGGCCAGCAAAGACACAACTTGACTATGATCACGTTTCAGCGTAAATTCTAATGTGGCCGCTGCGTTTCTGCATCCGTATTTGTGCTCAGGAACATTGCGCTACATTAGTGGGCTACGTTGTTTTCTTTGTCACAGTGAAAAATGAAATTAATCGCTGTACATCGCGAATGTGTATGCACCTCCGTGCACTAGAAAGATAAACATCGCCCACCCTCTGTAAAGTGCACAAAATAAACACCCCCACTAATTTGGCACATAGCCATGGAAGCCACTTCACTTGCAAGATCTTTCTTCCAGATCTTTTTATTTAAATGTGCCTGGCACCTGGAGAACGAGTGTCGCCTGGCTGGATGACCAGGAAGTACGAAGCACTACACTGCAGCGCTCACAGCCGCCTTCCGCGACGCCCACCCTTTCGCCTTGTGCGGTCTGTGGGAGTGGGGGTTGCGTCCTCAACGCGCCCCAGCTTGAGCCCGTTTCTTATCAGCGCTCTCAGTGCAGCCTGTGCACCCGGGCCTGGAATTGCGCTCTTCACGCCGCCGCGGCCACGCAGTTTGACATGTACTGCAGTGATTCCCCTTTCTATGGCTTTCTGTGCTGCATCTTGCGCGGCAAGCATGGCTGCATACGGCGAGCTCTCGTCACGGTGAGCCTTGACCTTCATGCCGCCACTGACCTTGCACACTGTCTCTGAGCCAGTCAGATCAGTAATGTGGACAAACGTGTCGTTGCTTGTCGCAAGAATGTGCGCTACACCAAACACAAGGTCCTTTGTGCTGATATCCTCTGTCATTGGGTTGGGGCTAAAAAATTTGGCGTGACACGCCAGTAAGGGAAGGATACAGAAATGCACACTCATGCTCTGCTGCTCCTTTTCGCCGGCTTGGAGCCTCCTCGATGGCCAGCGCCTCTTATAGCTCTTTTCGCACCCGTCCTACGCACGCTGCTTTTTGGGCCCCGGCTGCTGAAGGGTCTCCGCCGTTCCCTCTCTGCTGCGCTGCCTCTGGAGACACTTGCAGAGCCTCGCACTGTACTCGATCTTCTTCTGCTCTTCATAACCTTGATGGTGTCATCTTGACTCTCTTCTTTGCGCAGGCGTCTGCGCTTACTAACTTCCCCACCAACCCGTCTTCTTCCACAAGATGTTGGTCGTACGCTTGCTGCAAGACCCTGTGGACGCATCTCTTCTTTTGCTCTTATTGCAAAGGCGGGCACTTTCTTCAGCAGAGTGCCGGTTCCTTCGAAATGCTTTTCCTTGAGCTCTTGCAGGAACTTCAGTGCTGTGTCTTTGAACTCCTGCTCCAAGTCCAGATCGCCGTCATTCGCAGCTCGCTCCATATGGGCACAAATACTCCGGAATCACGTCTGCAGACTGCATCCAAGCACTGAGATCGAGAGACGTTGCTGCACAAAGAAGGCAGGCGGCGTAGCTTTTATCAGATTCACGGTATCCACATGAACAGGTCCTCAAACTCCAGCTCCTGTGTGACTTCGGCATGGGAAACGGTCGTCTTTTTGCTCTTTGCAGCTGCTGTTTTTGATCCGCACGTGTTACACACAATCCGGATGTATCTGTGTGTTTCTTCTACCCTGCAGTTCACATTCGGCTCGAACAGAACCAGGCACCTTGCGCAGAACAGGGATTGCACGTCTACAGGCACACTCTCTGTGCACAGAAGCTTGGAAAGGACATAGGCCTCGTTCCCTGTTTTTTTGTACAATGGAAGGAGCGAAAGCAGATATTTGTGCGCTGCACCCATCCCCTTGTCGTCTTCGCACAAATCAAGGGCCCATAGTGCAGCGGGGAGGCGGCCAATTTGCAAGAATTTATTGTGTGTCGGAAAACTGCCGCACATGTGGCTCTCTTGTTACAAAGTGGTGGTTCAACAACTGGAAGGCACTTGGACGCTCCCTTGCAGACGGGTGCATGCACTGTATCACGAAGTCCTGCAGAGCAGGCGAAGTGTCCTCTCGAAACCGGACGCGTACACCGCCCGCAAGAAACCTCCTGAATGCCTGCAGGTCCCGCTCTCCATCGGTGTAGAAGGGCGTCCTCCCCAGGCTGAGAAACCAAGCAACCGCACCCAGGCAGTAGATGTCCGACTTCAGTCCGTGGATGTTTTCGCGCACAACTTCGGGCGGCTTGTACGGAAACGTGCCGTAGCTCTTTGTTGGAATGTACGTCTCGGACATCTCCCTCCCCCCGACATCGTTGTCGAGCATCCTTCCGTAGCCCAGGTCAATGAGCTTGAACCGCACCGCTCCGTCAGTCTCCTTTCCCATGATGTTCTCTATTTTGATGTCGAGGTGTGCGATGTTCATTCTGTGCAGGTACTCAAGTGCTTGAAGAACGTCTCGCACGATGCGCCTGATGATCTCCTCATTTCTGTTCACATAGCGGTGCGAGAGCCGGAGCGAAAGGTACTCCGAGATCAGCCATATGATCGTCTGCCTTTCGTTTTTTCGGTTGACAAAGCTGGATCGGAACGTCTTGTACGTCCTCATTATATTTTTGTGCTGCACAACACGTGATATTGCGTCTTCCTGCGACGGCGAGTCTTCTCTGAAGATCACACGCTTGATGACTACTGGCTTTGCGTTTCCTGTGTACAGAAGGACCGCTGTGTACGGTGTCATCTTAATGGGACGCAGTCCCAGGCTGTTGGAAAAGGCACGGAACTTGGTGTTCTGCTCTCTTCTGTCGCTTGTCGCCAAACACGTGTCCACATGCGAGTCAATTGCAATGAACACGTTCCTGGATATCTGCTCCCTTGCCATGCTGTTTAAAATTTTTTTTGTTATCAAAAACAGCACGATAACTGCCAGAACAAACATCCGGCGAATGAAGCTACGCTTGCGGAACATCGCATTCGCCTTCTGCCTTGTGCTGGCGATGCAGACATCCCAGATTTCGTGCAGCTCTTTTTTCATTGCCTTCTTTGTTCTCGGTGTTCTTTTTGTGTTTTGATTTTATTTACAGACGGAGTATGCATGCGTTCGCAGGGCATCTGCCGTACCTGTCAGGATGTTTCCAGACTGCAGGATAATGCGGGGCGGTGCGCAGGAGGGCGGGCATTCAACCCCAATGCCTCCTGCGTGTGTCACGGTCCTCGACCCTGTGTCGATGCGGGAGAGACGCAGAAGCCATATGATAGCGCTCCTCCTTTACTACGTCCTCCTCACCACTAGTGTGCTTCTTCTACTTGCAAAGGCAACACTGTGCAACATGAAGATGGACGACGATGCTACAGAGAGAAGCTTCAAGCGCTTTGCATGCGCGCTTGTTCTTGCTGCAAGGATGTCTGAAATTGCTGCAAGAAGAAGACTTTCAGAAGCGACTGCAGTCCTTGCTGAGTGGGCACTTCTTGAAATAAGATGGGTTCTTGCAGGCGCTGGTGTGGAGATCTTTGCAAGTGTATCTGGCCACGTGTACCTTGTCTCACTGAGCACGTGCTTTCTCGTGTTTTCGATGAGAAGACGCCAAGCGTTTGCACTCGTCGCTACAAAGCTGTTCGTTGTACTTCTTCTGAATGCATATCTTCTAAGGACGATTTTGTTCTACCACACGAAGTCCGAGTGCCTTGGCGGTGCAGTGCTCTCGATGGCAGCGTGTGTTCTCCGCGTGTCAACATACACAGAGAGGGTCCCTGCCTGGCACCGCATCGCCAGCACCAATGTCCAGTGAAAACGTGAAACAAACGCGCATTTAAGTGCTACAGCGTAATGTGAATGGAAAGTGAATGGATAACCGTGAGAGAAGCAATAAATAAGGCGCTTGACGAAGAGCTCTGCAGGGACAAAAATGTGATTGTCCTTGGCGAGGAGGTGGCGAAATCGGGAGGTGCGCACCAGGTCACGAAGGGGCTCCTTGCAAAATACGGAAATTGCAGAGTGATGGACACGCCAATCAGCGAGATGTGCTTCACTGGATTTGCAGTGGGCGCGAGCTTTCTCGGGCTGAGACCGGTAGTGGAGTTTATGACGTGGAATTTTGCGCTGCAGTCGATCGACCAAATCATCAACTCGTGCGCGAAGACGCGGTACATGTCGGGCGGGCGTGTCTCGTGTCCGATTGTGTTTCGGGGTCCAAATGGCTACAACCCGGGGTACGCTGCACAGCACACGCAGGATTTCTCTGCGTACTACGGCTGTGTTCCAGGGCTTCAAGTGGTTTCCCCGTACTCGGCGCGCGACTACTATGGCTTGACGAAGGCTGCGATTCGAGACGAGAATCCTGTCGTCATTTTGGAGAACGAGTCGATGTACGGAGATCGCTTCAGGATGTTTCCTGAGTTCGCAACGGACTTCTGCCAAAACCTGGGCAGAGCAGTTATTGAAAGGCCTGGGCGGGACGTTACGCTGATTGGCGCGTCTGTTGCAGTGAAGACGTGCCTTGAGGCTGCAGAGACTCTTGAAAGGAGCGGTGTCAGCTGCGAGGTTATCAATCTCGTCTCAATTCGCCCACTTGACAGGAACACTGTGCTGTCGTCAGTTGCCAGGACACGCAGGGCTGTTGTGGTCGACTTCGGGTGGCCTGCGTTCGGCATCGCGTCCGAGGTGTCTGCACTCATCAACGAAGCGCTCTTTGGGAGGCTCCTGGCGCCCGTTGCGCGTGTCTGCGGCGAGGACGTCCCAACGCCGTACGCAGCGAATCTCGAAGCACTGAGCTTCCCCACCACGGAGCGGGTACAGCGCGCCGTGCACGACTGCGCCGAGTACAGCAGGAATTAAAGCACAAACAATCAGTTTTTAACGACGTCTCTAAAAAGCTCCGTCGGCTCGGGCTCAAGCATTGCAAGTGCTACGTCGACCTCGTGGGCCACGTGTGACCGCACGTCGGCTTTGATGGCAGCAATGTGCTCTGCACCAAATCGCTGCACAAGAGCAGACTCTGTGTGGCCTAGCGCGTTTCTCTCTCGCTCTCGCCGGACCTCGGTCTCGTCGCGGTAGACGATGCCGTCCGTAGTCGAGTGACCGCAGAGCCGGTAGGTGTCGATCTGCACGATCAGTGGTCCCTTCTGCAATGCGTGCTCGCGGGAGACTTCGAGACACCGGGTGACTGCAAAGATGCTGCGTCCTAACACGCGCAGTCCTGGAAGGAAGTCTGCGCGTTTGTAGAAGTCGTCATTAGCACAGGCATCTGCTACACACGTCCACATGCTGTACGCGTTGTTAACGACAACAAAAACAATTGGCAGGTTCCAAATTTTGGCCACGTTGAACGACTCGTGAATTTGTCCCTGATTTGAGGCTCCATCGCCGTAAAAGCAGAATACCACTGCCTTTGATGTGGTGTCGCGCACGTCCTCAAGGCCCTCGTTGTACTTCAGCGCGTACGCCATGCCGCATCCGAGCGGGACCTGTGCGCCCACAATGCCATGTCCCCCGAAAAGGAGATCGTTGTAGAGATGCATCGATCCGCCTTTCCCCTTTGCGACACCGCCAGCACGTCCGAGAAGTTCTCCAACGATTTCCCTGACAGGGATTTCTGCAGCAACGGCCAGGGCATGACAACGATACGAACCGATGAACTTGTCGTTTCTTGCAACATGACACAGAGCTGCGTATACTTCCTCCTGGCCGATGTCGAGGTGACAGAAGCCGCGGATGAGTCCCCTCGAGTACATCTTAGAGATACTTTCGTCCATGTACCGCATACAGAGCATCTTTCTGTAAAGCTTTTCAACGTCATCGTATCTAATCTTGCAGCTCAGGTTTCCAAGCGAGATATTGTGTGCAATGAAGTCAACCTTCTCCTCGTAAAAGTCCATTTCGACTGCAACTGGCCGGCTTTTGGTTTTGAACGCGAAGGGGTGGTGAACTTCTGCTTGAAACGAAGCTGTTTCAGAAGCCACCAACACAACAGCGTGTTAAGCAGCGACTATGTTGCAGAATTATGTGGAAATGCTGCCTTGATGCCATCCGCAAGAATTGTGACGAGTGTTTTAAACTCGAGAGAGCATCCACGTAGTTTGCGGAAAGTGATGCAACAGACGTTTGAGATGTTCTTCGTGCTGATTTCTCCTGAAAGAACACCCCGCTTTCTGTCTGCAGTGGAAAACGCAATGACAGAGTCTTCAGCAACGTACTGCACGACGTTCTCTGCAAGCAGCGCCTGGATTTTCTCGAGAACTGTCTTTTCGTCTCTGAAAACGTAGATTCGCCTCAGTGAGGGTGTATTATCGACAACTGTTGGCTGCGACAGGACGAAGTTCGTTTTCTGATTGCACTGGACGGTGCCTGGCTGAGAGAATATGATTCCTGTGCACTGATACTCCATGTGCTTTGCAAGGCGGGCTCTGTCTGTGCAAAGACCGTTCTCATCCATCAGGGCATTATCGCCTGCAAACCACTCGCTATTCTCGATCTCTGTAATCTGAATGCGCTTACATGGGTCGACTGTAAGCATCCTCTTGATAAGCGAAAGAACGACAAAGGGGATCCTGTTGAAAGGCGAATAGTTGTGGTACTTTAGCTTTACATATGCTTCGAAACGGGGATCCTCCATTGTAGGCTCGTTCCAGGCCAGTACGCCTGTGTGCATTATCAGCAGGACGAGGCCGCACGACCAAATGTCCGCCTTATCGCCCTCGTATTTTCCGCACAATACCTCTGGCGCCATGTACATGTAGCTTCCTACAACTGACCGCATCTTCCGGCGCTTTCCCTTGTAAACGTATAACGTCGCAAACCCGAAGTCCGCAAGCAGAAGATTCCCGTTTTTGTCGATCAGCAAGTTGTCCGCCTTTATGTCCCTGTGGCAAATACCCATTTCATGGAGATGTTTCACTGCGCTCACGAGTTGTCTGAAGTAAAAGTGTGCAAGCTCGTGCGGAAGCCCCACGCCGATTTCAATGAGGTCCATCAGCTCGCGCGGCGCCAGACTCAGCACAATGTAGAAGTTGCTTTCGTCCTCGTAGAAGTCGATGAACTTGAGAATGTTGGGGTGAGACAAACTCCGATGTATTCGTATTTCCTTCTGTACTTCCTTGGTGGACTTGAAAGTCTTCGAAATGATTTTTATCGCGAACTTCTGCTTGTTGTCATCAACTCCCTTCTTCACCTTTGACGTAGAGCCGCTTGCAAGCGTCTCGAAAATTTTGTAGTTCGCCATTCTATGAAGGGCCTCAAAAACGGAAATTTTTTTGTGCGCCCGTCATGCATAAAGTTGCTTTTGGCGCAAAATCAATGCTAAAGCGTTTTTATTTGCAATTCTATTTTTTCAGGAATTTCTTTTTGTCTGCGGCCCTTTTAAATCCTTTTGTGATTTCTGTCCAGTCATCGTACACAAGCACCAGATTTCTGGGTGTCGCGTGCATGCTGTATACGAGCTCGCCCACGTACGTCTTTTTCAGGTTAAATTCCGAATTAAGGCCGTAGCTGTAGACTGAGGACGAGCTGCAGAAAAACATGCGATCTCCTCGTTCTGCAAGGCCCCGCACCTCGTGTACGTCTTTGATGTACTTCCGGTCCACGATGGTGTTTCTAGAGATATCAAATCTTGTCACGACGTACACAGCGGATGTGCCCTTTCTGCTGAGTAAACACAAGTGTTCTCCCACAAATACGTCAAGTATTCTGAACGGAAAGTTCATCTCGGTCTCCTCCAGCGTGGGGCCAACCAATATGCACGACTCCGAGAAGAGAAGAAAGTTCCCAAGAGAAAAGAGCTTTTCGTAACCCGGTACGCTGATTTTCTTTGCAGTTTCGAGCGTTGAAAGTGAAATTAGCGAAATCAGTAGCGGATTCTGCAAAACAAGGTATTCGCCGAAAAATAACAATTCTATGCATTTTTCCATATCACGAAGATGCTCAAGACGAAACACTGTGTCTCGCATCCTTCTATAAAGGCGTGTTTTGCATTGTGTTGTGTACGCGAAATGGTCTTCGCAGAGTGCAATACATGATGCAACTTCTTCCAGGTGTAGCTTCATAAGGTAGCGACAAGGAAGCTCTTGTGGATGTGCTGCGTCCAGAGCATCCTCGCTCAGCCGAACCAGAAGCTCCTCGCTATGCACTTCATTTTTGTGCATAAACGATTCTTCCTTTTTGCAGGGCTCTTCGTCCACAGCGTAGAAGTCGACGCTTGTTTTATTGTTGATTGCGATTACGTTGTCCGTGCACGCTGAGATTCTCCGCCTCGGATAAAACTTCTTGAAGTGTAACGAGTCCTCTTTCGCCTCGTAGAACGCAATTATCGCGTCTCTCCCCGCTGATACGACCTTTCTAGCAAACACACCCAGACACATTGCTTCTGAATAATGCGCGTCTGTCTGCGCAAACCTGACAAACCTTTCATCTACGTGCTTGTAGCAGACGAGACGCGAGTCCTGTCCAATGAAATACAAATAACCGTCATTTGCAATCGCTACAATTGCTGAGTCTCGCACTTGGATCGTCTGCAGCACAACTCCTCTTTCTAAGTCAATTATAAATGCCTGTCCTGTGATTGTAGTTGCAATTGCCGTACTGTTTCCATTCTTTGCAATGCAGCACACGCAATCACCAACAAACAATTCGCTGACGTCGTCGCCTTTTACAATACCAACCTTTCCGTTCTCATCGCCAAAAACAAGCCGCTTCTTGCATTTCATCAGGGCAGTGATCCGCGCCATTCCATGATACACAAGCTGGTCATCACCCCGATGTTCATAAATTCTCCCTTCTTTCGCGTAGTAAAAGCGTGCCTCTTTATAATTCTCGAACCTGTTTGCAGCAACCACCCCGATACATTTGTCCTGAATTCTCTGCAACCTGAAAGAACGCGTATCCATCAGAAAAAGCCCAGTTTCTGCTGCGATTGCGATGCCTGAAAGACCCACGCATGCCGCATGCATTGCCTTTACGCCAATATGGACGGTTGTAATGAGAAAGATCTCGCGAGAGTAGAGATGCATGTCCCCTGCGTCTGTAAACACAAAAAGCCACGCTTCATTCGACGCGAATGTCGTCACTGGTGACGGAACACGCGTGACTTGCTTTAGAAGACTTATTTCCATGGGCTTCAAATTTTCTCGGAATTCCGGTTTGATTCTTAATGAGGTGTGCACGAATGCTGCTGTATTGGTAGACGATTACCCCGACTACGCACAATACGTATCTGCAGAGCACGTCTGCAGTGAATCCTCCTTCGATCCACCACTCTGCAATGATATCTGATGAGGTGTGAATGAGAATAGACGTAAGTATACGCGGGATGAGTTTGAAAAGAAACGACATTGCGAACGTGCAGTACGCAAACATTGTGTACGAAGCAGCGATCATATGAAATTCTGTAGTTTTTAGAGCGCTGAAGTCCTCCCATTTGCCGAGAAAAATACGCTTTCCCAGAAGAAACGCAACTGCAAGGAGAAGAGTGAGTGACTGTGCTACAGTTATGTACGCGTGCGGACAACTTATTTTCTCACGAACTTTGTAATCGAAGATGAAAAACGCGGATCCGCTGCAAACAGACGCAAACGCTACAGATATGCACGCGTATGGAGGATTTCGTTTTGCCTTTGCCTGTTTTCCACGGCTGAGCAGCAGCAAGCTGATTATTATCAGCGTGATTCCAAAAATATTAGAAAGGCGGAGCCTGTTTTTCATGAAAAAGACTGAGAATACATAAATTGCGATGAGCCTGGGCTGCATACAAATTGTTGTGCACATAGCGCTCAAACTTGGCGAAAATGCAATATGAAGCTGGATGGACACGAAGAAAAGGGCAACTACGATTGATGTTGGGACGATAATACCCCGTGAGTTTCCTCGTTGAATAAAAAACGATATTGTCATGATGACAGCTGCACAATAAATTGAAATGAGTGTTCCAGATTTCTCGCTGACATGTCTGTGCATTCTAAGAAGAATGTTCTGTGTTGTATAGACGGCAAATGCTGTAAATATGAGTGGCATGTGGATGAAAAAGACATTTCTTTTGCTCATTGGGGTAAAAAAACATTTATTAAAGTCCTTCGAAGAGGTACACAAGAACGCCAACAATGCACAGAAGATATTTTGGAGACACTCCACAAGCATTAATATAAAAGATATCACGTGTGCACAAGAACAAGCGAAATGGTTCTTGATACAACTTCAACTAGAAATAAAAGAAAAGCATCGTGATGTCCATGGCAGTATAAGAAAGAGCCATAGCATAGATCGAATTCTATTTTTTTTCATTTCTAAGAGCAATCTGCACAATACTGGCGATGGCTGATGCTGAGATTCCTGCGTACCTGAAAATTTTGACTTTGTTTCCCAAAAAGACGATAGAAAGTGCATATACGATTATGAAATGGTGTTTAAAAAACATGGAATTGTACATTGTGCTCAGCTTTGAAGCAAAGTGAAAGCGTAAATGTTCTGTTACGAAGATAAGCACAGACTCTATAAATGAGCGACCAAGGAGTTTCCTTTGTTCTTATTCTTCGCTAAAAAGAAAGAAAAATACATCAAGGACAGCCAGCAAGTAGGCGGTATAGAAAGGGTTCGTATTGAAAGAGCTCAACCCGCTAGAACGTATTAACAATTGATGGGTTGTATATGCCAATGCATAGAAAAGAAGCACGAGTGACTGATTTACTAAGCGAATACTGTTGCTTTCTATCTTTTAACGGAAATCTCGCTTTAAATACAAAAAGGGGAGATTTTTATTTGGAGGAACAGATTTAGCTTTCTTTAGCATGAAATCGCCTACAAAAGGAGTATTTTCAATTTTTTTGGTAAAAATACCAACTATATTGCCATATAACGATGTAAATATACGCACTTGCAAATAGGTAGCATAGTAATTAGTTCTCAATAAAGTAAGGTTTTTAAGTTTGTAAGAACTTTGTATAAGCTTCATATGTAGCATAAACCCTAAATGTGATTTTTATAAGTTTTTTCAAAATAATGTCATGCTTTAAATTAAAAACAAAAAGATTCGAACCATAAAAAATTAGAATGTTTTATCAGTAAACTCTTCTTTTATTCTCGCTATCCTTTTTAAGAATTTCGTAATCTAAGTTAAACAATGCAACCTTAGCAGGTGGAATTGATAACAAAAAGTCTCCGTCTGGAGCAATAAGTGGCTTGGAATTTACGGACACTGCCAACTCATTTATGTAGTCTCTTGGTGGTGGCGGTACAAAGTGCCTTCCGATTTTTGTTTGTAGAGCAAGTTTGATATCTGGAACGGTTATTTTTGTTCTTTTGCAGTGCTCTGAATACAGCTTGGCGTCTTTTAATATGTCTGTAGCGTATTTGTAAGCGTACTCGAGCACCTGTACAAGCACCATTGGCTCGCACTCTTCTACGCCAAAAGATCGCATCAATATTGAAACCACCTTTGCGTCTCTTGGAGTAGTGTCAACCATAAGGGCAGCAGCAAATTGTTGTTGAAAAATCTCTGTGTCTGTTTTATTTCATTTAGCTATTAGAGCTCCCGTGTCTTTTTCTGGGCCTCTTCTGCTCTGAGTATTTCTTCAAAGAGATGCTGTCTGTATTTCATTTTCTTTTGCTTGTTGAAGTATTTCTCGATGTACTTTTCTTTTCCGTTCATGAACAACTGGAGGGGGACTCTCGGTGTTAATAGCGACTGTGTATCAGATAGCTTGTGCACTAGGACTCTTAAATAAAAAAACTCCAACTTTGTTACAAGGGCATAAACCTGGGTAGCGTAGGTTAGCGCTAATAGAAGAGATTGACTTACTCTAAATAAAACGACAAAAAATGTTGAGTGCATTTAGTTAAATGGGAATTTTAACAATAAAATAGTTATTACAGAAAAGACATTCAATTATCTTTTTTATTTTACTGTAAGCAGACAGATCAACAAAGATTAACAAAAAGGGAGTGTTTCGAAATATATTTTCTTTGTATTCAAACACTTATTATGAAATAGCATTTCAGAGGCCTCACAAATAGTGAAACCTTTTATAAATAAAAGGAAGATATCATTTATATTTTAGTAAACTGCGCCTGTAAGAACAATTTTTCCAGGCCCTAAAACACGCAGTGTTAACACCTCTCCTGCATTATATTTATATCTGAACAGACTATTGACACACAATTCCCAGCTTAGAGTACACAGTGTAGCATCTCTGCCGTTTATTTCAACAACAAGGGAAGTACGTTCAATATATTCACTATACACTATTCTTGCTGAAAAAAAATCAATATCAAACTCTTCATGAATAATAACAAGTTCATTTTGTTCAAGTTCCTTGCAATAAATATATCTTAAAATCAATATTTCCTGCTCAATTATATTCTCTTCACTTTTAATATAAACGCCGCTTATCTCAATTGTGTTATTGTCTGTGTAGAATAAATGAGAATGTTGTGCTTCTAGAAGTGCTCTGATTTTAATACATTCTATCTTTTCGGGTACAAATGTAAAAATTGGGGTTGTAAAATTCGAATGTTCGTAAAACAAGTTTGTGTTTTTTTTGTCACCATAGGATATAACCCTTATCTCTTCAATTATAAAATCCCTTTCAAGTTTTATATAACAACTTTCGCTAGTTATCAAAAACTTTTCTTGCGACATAATAAAAAACTAAAAATAATTAAGAAAGGGGTTATTACACCATTGCTTAAAAAATAATTACAGCACAGACAGACATAATTAAGCTGACCCCAAAAGGCTGTTCCACAGTAAGCATTTGAATACAAAGAAAAAACCTTTCTAAACAAAAGATTTAAATAACATAAAAAGTGTTTTAAATGTTTAGTAATTATATTTTTATTAATATCAGGAGATTTTCGTTAAACATTTTGATTAATTAGTTTTAAATAATGTTGAATCAACTAGATGGATTATTTTATGTTGAATTGTAGTTTGTTGTTTAAATTTTAAAGAGACAACATCGTAATTAACAATTTGTATATCAAGACTTATAAAAAAGAGACAACAAATACGAGATAAGTGAATATTATAAAAATAACTTTTAAAATGCGAAGATGTTTTTTTTTGCAGGACCATATTAAAACAACTATTTTGTTTTAATGTACAGTGAAAGAGTTTGTTGTGAACAATATTTTCTCTTACTTGATGGCACTTTTTTATGCACATGAAAGTAAAAAATTATATTTCATTTAACTTATGGTGAAATATTTTTTAGCGAATGATTTTTAAACGCGTAGTCTTGGCACAAAAATATGAAACCCACATGGTAAAAACAACCTCTATAAAATTCGCTGATTTATGTACAGTATTTCAGAAAATAAGCGAAACTAAAAAAAGAATTGAAATACAGAATATTTTAACCGAATTTTATAAAAAAGTTATAGAAGTTGATCCTGAATCGCTAGTAGCAGTTTTATATCTATGCAACGGTACATTAGCACCAGATCATCATAACAAAGAATTGGGAATAGGTGAAAGTATTATAATAAAAGTTATTTCTGAAGCAAGTAATAGATCAATAAAAGCAATTAGAGAAGAATATAAAGTAGTTGGAGATCTGGGAACTATAGCGTCTAAGTATAAATCAAATCAGTTAAGTATATTTAAAAAAAAGAATATGAATGTAGTTCAAATATATGAAGAGTTAATGAAAATAAGCGGTGAAGAGGGAAGAAAATCACAAAACGCCAAGCAAAGACGAATGTTATATCTTATATCAAACACAGTAGCTATGGAAACAAAGTATCTTATACGTATTTTCGAAGGAAAATTAAAAATAGGATTAGCTTTAAAGACAATTTTAATAAGCTTATCTTTTGCAACTTCAAATAACGATAATATAAATTATAGCGAAAATCTGAAGACAGCTTACAACTGTCAACCTTCATTTGAAACTATTACACCATTATTACTGAAATACGGATCAAGAGATATACATAATCATGTTAGCATTAACCCTGGGATACCTTTAAAACCTATGTTAGCGCAGCCCAGTAAAAACATAACCGCAGCTTTTAAAAGATTATGTGACTTTTTTACATGTGAATACAAATATGACGGTGAGAGAGCACAAATACACAAATATGACAACACATTTAAGATATATAGCAGAAGCTCAGAAGATCTAACAAATAAGTATCCTGACCTTCATGAAGTTTTAAAAAATATTGCAAGGGATGATATCGATTTTGTTTTAGATTCAGAAATTGTAGCATTCGACATCGATAAAAATGTGCTTTTACCTTTTCAGATACTCTCGACTAGAAAAAGAAAAAATGTTGACATAAAACAAATTAAGGTTAGTATCTGTATATACGCTTTTGATATTTTATATTTTAATAATACGTCAGTTATTAATAACAAACTAAGTGAAAGACGTAAGATTTTGTTTGATAACTTCAATGAAATAAGTGGAAAGTTTAAGTTTGTAACATTTTTGAATTGTTCATCTGTTGATGAAGTAGATTCTTTTTTCAACCAATCAATTAAAGACAATTGCGAAGGGTTAATGATAAAAAATTTAGAAACCAACTCTGAATATACGCCATCAAAGAGATGCTACAATTGGATAAAAATTAAAAAGGATTACATAGCAGGTATGAGTGATAGCTTAGATCTAATAGTTCTAGGTTGCTATCATGGAAAAGGTAAAAGAACCGGTTCATATGGTGGATTTTTAATGGGATGTTATAACGATGAAAATGATGTATTTGAAACTATTTGCAAATTAGGAACTGGTTTTGCTGATGAAACTTTATCAATGCTTTACAACAAGCTTAAACTATTAGAAATAATGTACCCACAAAATGTTGTTGATAAAGGAAACTTAGATCCAGACTTGTGGGTGGAACCTAAATATGTATGGGAAATACAGGCTTCAGGATTTTCATTAAGCCCTATTTACAGTGCCGGAAAGACATATTTAAACGGAAAAGGGTTATCGCTTAGATTTCCCCGATTTATTAGAGAAAGATCTGATAAAAACATAAACAATTCAACATTATCATCTCAAATAGCTTTAATGTATAAAAATGCGATTAAAGATGATGTTAACAGTAACGATAATGATAGTTATGATTATTAAAATACACTTTTTATTTAGGGTTAGGGTTAAGGAAGAATGTTGAGTTGAGGGTTAGATGTCTCTTCCTAGCTATTTCTTATTTTTGTGTAATGCGATCTCCCTTTATAAATAAACAGCTTTTATTGATTTTTCAATAATTATTTATTGGTTTTAATATAAAAATCATTTTTGAAAAATCAATATAATTAATATAAAAATTTTACTTTTCATAAAGAGTTATCTTTGTAATTTTCTCTCATTAAGTAGAACCTTTTAATAGTTCAGTGTAAAACCTGTGCTTATTTTTTGTGACAATAGCGAACAATTACGTATGAAATTTGTAGAAATCGATAGAATACATATCTGTTGATTTTTTTTGAAATAACTGTTTATTAAATTTTAATATTAGGAAAGCTTTATAAAGCATCTCACTGCTTAATGTGCGTTCAAGCTTGCGGGTATGTTAGTTAAATTATCGATGTAATATTTAAATAAAATATATTTTTATTTAATATGGAATAAAGCTTTATCATTCCTTTATTTTTGTAGCCGTTTGTAATAATTTTAAATTAATTCGAAGAAACATTTAGGTTACTTTAATTTATATTAAAAAATATTTTAGTATTGTTTTATTATATACGAAAATTCTGTTTTAAAATTATTTAATACAATAAAACAATACTAAAATATTTCGTTTGTTATATAAAAACACAAATATTACTTATATTTGTTATATTTATTTAAACAGAATATTGACAACTGTCTCTCTTTTTAATTGATAACAAAACAACATAGTGTGTATAGTTTCAAAGTTTTTTATATAATAACTCTATACATATCCCTGTTTAGGAAAGCTTTATAAAACACCACATGGTCGCAACTCACCATGTGCAAGTTGTACATAGTTTTAGGAGATTACTACATGGTAGCCACTAGAGCATTGCTGTTTGAGCAAGAATGCCCGTCTAATCTGGCTATTACTACAAATTATGTAGCAGATCAGCTGCATTCTCTAAGATAACATTTAAACAATAAATTACAATAGTTAATAAATTAGTTTAATATATTATATTAATAAATTACTTGTTCTCTTATAAAAGGAAACATAGCAATAAAGACCCCAACAGGCGAATATGGTGGTAAGAGTCACGTATCTTCACATTATCATTATAGAACAAGAATTAATTTTACACAAAATTACAAACTAGACACCTATGTGAATTAAAATGCATTGTAAATGAAATGGTGGGTTGAAACATCCCAGGATATTTTGTATTATATTCCCTAATGTAGGAATTTGTTTATAAATACTTTACCTAAATTAACGAATTATTTTAATAATAAATAACATTTAATATAAAGTTAATGTCAGTACATTATAAAAACAATTAATTTATAGTTGAAATAATTTAATAATTTAGGTAAATATCCCTCTTGCTTTAACTGTAATCAATAACTTGTTGTTTTATATAAAAATCTATATAGAGCTTAAAATGTTTGTTCTTTATAATATTAGTATTATTTGTAGATTAGTTAATACAATATAAATGTGCTCGATATTTGTGAACACAATGCAACTTGTATATGGTGGGCTGCGACCATGTGGTGTTTTATAAAGCTTTCCTAAACAGGGATATGTATAGAGTTATTATATAAAAAATTATTTAAATATAATGTTTCATATTATTCATATAATTTATTACAAATGACAAGGTGTATTGTTTAACTTTTTTTTTTTCAAGTTACTGGGGTTTAACAAAAAAACATTTTTCATTTATTACAAAACATAGTCATAACAAAATAATGTTAATTAAGATCTAAATAGAAATCAATGTATATTTAAGGCATTTAATGTATAAATCATGTTTTATTTATAAAACCTTTTTGTTAATGAAATTAATATATTTTAGATTTAAAGTAATAAATGTAAATTACGTTGTTGCTATAATAGTCAATTTTTTAATTTATAAATTAGTAAAATTACCTTTATAGATTTTTTATTATACAATTTTTATTTCTAATAAGCCTTATTTAACTTTCAAAAAGAACCTTTCAAAAATTTATACATATTGTTTTTATAAAAGTTTTATTAAAATTCCAAGTTAAACTTTCTTGATGCATCTAGGCCGGTTTCAATACATCATCTAACCAATAAACTTCAATTTTCAGTATGTTGTTTATATTCAATTTGTAAAAAAAACAGGTGTTTTTATAAAATATTCGTACATAATTATTTAACTTTATTAAGTGTATAACAATTATCTATCAAGAAAAAAATACAAGTTTATGAAATATAATGGAAAATTGGTCTTTTAACAGTATTTATCTATAACATAATAAGTATCAGATAAAGATTAGAATCAGAGGACACAATAAAGCCTATATTATAAAGTGATCTTTATATGTATAAACGACTGAAAATAAATATGATGTACAGAAAGTTGTAAAAGTTAAACCAGAAAAATTTATTTATAAAGGCCTTTCTTGTTATATTTAAACTTGGAACAATCTGTTAGAGACCTTTTTAGATATAATGTTCAATAAATTACAACACGTAATCATGCTTGTAATAGTTCTTCACAATGTTGTAGTCTTGATGGTATGCTTCCACATATCTTGAAATTTCACTCACCTTCTCGTACATCTTGTAGTACGGAGTCATCACACCATTCCATGTCATCACATAAATTACACTTACTTTCACAAGTATATTTCTTCAACTCAACAGCTAGAGACTTGTTAAAAGTTGAACAGTAGTACTATACATTTTTAATATATTTATCTGTAACGAAAATGTGAACGTTTACAAAAGATTTATTTTTAACCAAAAAATAAAAGTTTTATATATTACTAGTTATAGAGATATGTTAACAAACTTTAAATTAAACATCATTGATAATCGAAATAGAATAATAAGATTGTAATATAATGTATAACATAAGTTAATATATTTAATATATATGTTATTTTCAAATCATTTTTATGAACTACATAAGTTATACGATTTTTTATTCTGTTAGTATTTTTTTATAAAGTTCTACAATCAAATTTGATTAAATATTAATTGATCATAATTATTTTTAATAGCTACATTTTTGTATTATTTTAATGTTCTATTGTTAAACATAACTAATATGTTTTACTTAATTGTACTTATTATGATTTTATAAATTAAACATAAACAAAAGTATATTAACGTGTTTGTAATATTTTAAATATTAATTTTGTAGATGAATAAAATGTACTATGAGTAGAAACAATTATATATTAATAACTTTAATTTAAAGTGAAATGTAAGTTGTTAGTTTAATATTTTTAATAATGGTTAGTCAGATTTAAGATAATAACATAGGTGTCAATTGCAAGAAAACAAATTATTATGACATTTTAAAGATTAATATTGATAATAAGAAAGTAAAACATAACCTATTAAGAACTTGTACCACTTATATGGAAGTATATTTAAACATATTTTATTTATTTTTAAACTCATTACTTAAAAGAAAAAGCTCATCTATTTTAGAACATTTAAAAATCTTTCTAGTGATATTTTTTTGTAAATTATTAAATTATACTAAAAATGTAATACAATTCCATTCTGAACCTAAATAATATCCGATACATAAATAATAAATGTATATTAAATATAATATTAAGTAGTTCAATCTATTGTCACGTTAACAAAGATTATTTTAATTCAAAGCTAATTTTATATACAATAAGATAATTTTATTAATTGTAAAAATATTTTTATCTATATATAAACATTTTATATATTATAATTAAAAAAATGTTCATTGAAACAATATTATAAATGTAAATTGCGCATTGTATTAAACGTGTGTTATACAAAATAAAAGTATAATAAATATTAAGGAAATTGTGGTTAAAACATTTTAAGAATAATAGTAAAAAAAATTATAAATATTTTTAGGCTTTAAATAATAATTGTATTAAAACATTCAATGATTTTAGTTGTTGTATTTTATTTATGAAACCAACTTTTTCTGCACATCATTCTTTTTAATGTCAATACTGCTAAATAAAAATATATAATAATGAAAAAAAATAATAAACAGGAAATTTAATGTATAGCTTGAAATTAATATTTTAATAGTTATTTATTACAATATCATCAAAAATCATAATAAAAATATAGATATATGTTTATAAAATACATATTTCTATACCTAATGCTTGAAGTGAAATAGATTGTTAAAGGCCATTCCAACATCAGACCAATAAACTCTACCATATTAATATTCAGATCCACCAAGCACAGTCTTTCTTAGCTCGCAATCATGTTTGCAACAGTTCTCCTTAATGCAACAGTGTGAACGTTAGTCTCCATGTTCTTTGGAATTTCAATCTCCTCGAGATACTTTTTGTGGTATAGAGTCGTAACACCATTCTGCGTCATCACATAGAGTGTCACGCATGCCTTGAATCCGTGGTTTTGTTTAGTTTTGCAGCAAGAGACTCATACTTGCGAATATTCGCAATCTTGATCTCTTGCAATATCTCCACAAAAGTGATTCTCATTCCTGCAATAGTCACTTCATTCTTACTTTTATTATAAACCACAATATCAGGCTTATTATGGCCAAACACTGGTCTGTTTGATATGTATGCTTGGCATTATACACATGCGATAGTTTTCACAATTCTTTCAACTTAAATATAAGTATAGTAATTAAATCATTTGTATAATTAATATAGTAATATATAAGACAAACTTATTATATACAATAGAATTGCCGTTATTTTTTTAATAGATAATTTAACAGAAAAAAATTATTATCAAGAATTATATAAAACGAAGTTTTATTAAGTATAGTAAATAATAATTATAATATATAGGTGTTTATAGAAACTTTGAAACTTTTAAAGTATCGAACAGATTTAAAAACCAAATAATTATATATAATTTATTTTAAATTTTTGCTGACATCTATGGGGTGCATGAAGTTTCAATTTATATAAAGATTCCTATAAAATTTTGAATTGTATAATGCTAATTTTGAAAATAGAATTAAAAATAACAACTATCATAAGTAAAAATATAAAAGTCTTTAAAAATATTTAAATAAATTCATTAAAAGACCATAGGATACCATCTCATCAAAACAAACAATTATTTTAGATAACATAAATTAATATAGTAATTAATAAGTTTATATCTACATTAAAAATAATAATTAATACAGATATATAGTCTTCCTAAGATATAGCGGCTGGAATAACAATCATGATATTGATAACTTTTGTTATAATAATCATTTTTTTGAGCATCATTATCTAGTTATAAGTATTACTGACATTTTGGATGACATACTAAATTACTCTGTTAGCTAAACTTTCGAAATTCTTTGGTTGGAATGTACGCTTTAAAAATTTTTATAATAAAACTGTTTTTCAAAAAATATATATAAAGATTGACTTTGTGGATAAAACTTACAAATGTGGATTGTTATCCACTTTGATCTAATAATGAAAGTTAGTCATGAAAAAAATATCAGTATAAAAATTATTTAAAAAAACAAATGATAATTTATAATAAAAGTAAATTCAGGTGAATGATATAATAATAAGGAGTAATAATAAACATATTTGATGTTATTCAAATAGGAAATATGAAGAAATTTATAACTCTAAAAATTTAATTATAATAACTTGTTAGTTATATATATAAATTCACTGTGAAACAATTACTAGAAGAGAATTGCTAATAACAGACTCAATAAGTATCATCACCTTCATGTTTAGTTCTTCATTACTGTGCTACAACCTTGTGTTTATAAACTACATTAACATATTTTTACTAGAATATTATTATTTAAGTCCCAAAATAAAGTTAAAACAAACTTAAGCTGTAGTAACAATCTTGTATGTTTTGTCTTAAATTACATGATGTGGTGGTTTTTTTTTCAATAAAATATTACCATTAAAAAATAGAACCACTTATTCAGAAACTATTATTTCAATATTATTCAAGTCCAGTGCTGGAAACTGTTTCTAGAAAGTTATTTCACAATAACCATTGGATATATTAAAAATGATCTTTCTAAATAAATGTTAAAGATTGTTAAATATTATTTAATAACACAAAGATAATGTAGATAACTTTTTATTTAAATATATTTATTGATAAAGTTAACCTCAATTATGTTTCTTTTAAGAACATTTTTGTTGATTACATTTATTGTATATATTTTAAATTTTACTATATTGAGATTATGCAATCATTTTTTGAGATGTCACTGTCTATATAGGAAATTGTCATGGAACAGAAGGTATATATTATGAAAATAATACATTGTTATTTCATAGTAACATAAAAGTTTAATAATATAAAATTCAAAATTACAAAAGTTATTGTAATAGAAATGCATATAATAATTCATATTCAACATTATATATGAAGGTTTGTCTTGATCAAATAAGTTATAATTAAAATATGTTATATGTAGTTAAATATTTTGATAGTAACTTTTTAATATATGTATGGTTTATTAAAAATGTCTTTGTACTCATTTTAGATATACTAATTAAATATTTCTTTTTACATACTTATTAAAAACAATAATAACTGTTGATTGCAATGGAATTTTTATAAAACTTTTGATTTTTATTAATTGTAATAATGTTTTTTAATTATTGTTATATAAATTGAACCTTAAAATAAGATATTTAAGTTAGTATTAATATATTTTTAAAACTTTTATAATGATAAGTTTCTATTTAAAATAATCTTTATCTTAGTTATAAATGCATTAAAAGCATGCTATAATTGACAAATGACTTATAATTACATCTCATCTTCTATATTGATAATATTTAGATAGGATTCTTAGGTATCTGCAAATCAAAGCGCAGAGGGCACATTTTAAACCAAAACCGCCTAATACGTTTTAGAAATACTTCTTAAATGGAAATATGAACACGTTGTTACCTTAAAAATACTATAAATATTTTTATTTATTAAAATTAATTTAAGATATAAAATATTCCTAATATAAATTCAATTTTTTTATTAATAGTTTTATTGACAAAGCTCTTATTTAGGATATTTCACAAAAAATATTACAGTAAAATTAAAACTATAGTATACAAAAGTTCTATTTTTTTATGTTTACCCCAACTTCACCTACATAATATTCACTTTTATTTAATTTATTTTAACAATGATGAATTTTTTAGTCTGTTCATATAAATGAATAATCCTTTTAATGTTTGTAAATTTTTGCAGTATTTATTACAAAAATTATACATTTATATAGGTTGATTATTAACATATTTATTTTCTGTTAAATGTTAAGCGTCAAACACAACTTTATGCTTTTTATTTACAACACATAAATCTTGAAAATACAATGAATTGCTTACTATAATTGTAACATAGACTTATGTGCGTTTTGCTATTTTTATATTATAATCCTTTGTACGGGTATTTTTTGATAGTCTCTTTATTAAAGGTAATCAGAAGTACAAAAATCTATTATCGAATACATTAATACAGTTTTTCACTTTAATATTTTTCAAAAATACTATATTTTGGTACATAAAAATTTTTAATTATAAAAACTACAAATTTTCTATATATAACATCTAATTTTTACAATTATAAGAAATTTGTATTTATCAGTTTGAATCTAAACAAATTTCACATACTATTTAATAATGATGAATAACATTTAATTTTGTTAAACTATTCGAGTATATATAATGCATTATAGAGCATAATTTACAACCTGAATTCCACTACTGGTTTTCTATGTATTAAGTTATATTGAGTTATGAAATAACTAATATTTTTCTATATTTGTTTAAAAATGTTCTTTTTTTATTATTAAATTTTATAAAATTTCTGTTGTGAAATAAAAGAAATAATGCGAAAATACTATTTTAAATACAAATGTTTATTTATATTTTTTTATAAACAGATTTTATACTTTTTTGCTTTTATTTTTTAAGTATCTTTATTTATATTGCTGTCTGATTTATATTTAGTAATCTATTGTTTTATAATAATTATTTTAATTTGGAAAAAACTAAATCAATACCTTTTATTATAATTTGTAAAGGGATCACTTTTGTGGAGATATTGCAAGAGATCAAGATTGCGAATATTCGCAAGTATGAGTCTCTTGCTGCAAAACTAAACAAAACCACGGATTCAAGGCATGCGTGACACTCTATGTGATGACGCAGAATGGTGTTACGACTCTATACCACAAAAAGTATCTCGAGGAGATTGAAATTCCAAAGAACATGGAGACTAACGTTCACACTGTTGCATTAAGGAGAACTGTTGCAAACATGATTGCGAGCTAAGAAAGACTGTGCTTGGTGGATCTGAATATTAATATGGTAGAGTTTATTGGTCTGATGTTGGAATGGCCTTTAACAATCTATTTCACTTCAAGCATTAGGTATAGAAATATGTATTTTATAAACATATATTGTTTTGACTACTGTGTTGTACACTTTACCTAGTTCACAATTTATACTCATCGATAATCTTTATTTAGTTGAGTATTGAAATTATAACTTTTGTTTATATTGTAGCTACTATAATATTTTTCACATATATTGATTTTATTATTTGATATATTTTTGATAATAACTAATATAAGTACATTTGTTTGTTAAAAAATATTTTATTTAAAACTTTAATAATAATTATTCTTTGTATTTATATTTTTGTATATAGAATAGTATTGCATTAACTTTAACCTTATTTTTTATGTAACTGTAATATTTAAAAAACTTGTCACTTTATTTATATCGAGAATGTTATTACTTTTTGTTATTAATTTTTGACAAAGTTAATTGATTATGCCTCAATTTTTATAACGAGTTTTGCATTTTACAATAATATGTAAAGTTATTGTCAAAGTTACTAAAATTCAGAATCAAGTAATTCTAGTATGTCTAATTTATCATGATATTATAAGTCATAAATAATATTAACTGTTATTTGACTTTTAAACACATATAAATATATAACTAAATACAAAATATGCAATTTTAGTCATTATTATATAATTAATTTTTTATACTTTAATCACTTACAACTAAACAAATTATTTTTAAAATTATCTTAATATTTGTCAATGTTCAATAAATAAGGCAAGGAATTTAAGATTATTGTACATAAATATGACAACAATAATGGCCCTCTTTTCCGTATCAACTGTGAAGGTAGTTCAATAAAGGATTACTAATTGACGCTATCCGATATAAGCACACATGAATTTTGGTTATCTAAAGTTTTATTGACGCTATTACTTCTAAAAATATTTATTGTATATTCTTTACGAAGAATAATTGAATTAAAGAATATATCAAAAAGTAAAGTGCGCTATGCAGACTATAAAGTTTAATCAAATAAAGCTTTAGAATCAAGTTAGACATATGTGATTTACTAATGAAACTATCGTCTAAAGAAAATTAACAAATTTATTCAGTATCATTTAATTAATTTCTAAAATAACTAGAACCTACCTACTAATTAATTTATTAGTAAGTATATAAATATGTTTTAATCTATAAAATTTCTTCTACATAGTGGTATGAGGTATTTCTAAACATATTTATATAAGTTTATACCTCTCTTCACTATTTTTAATAAATGTATACCGTATAAAATCACAATTATTTTTATATAATCTCTTCATCTGTATGTTAGTCATACATAGTTAAGCACTAAGACTTTGTTATTAAATATTTCTACATATACGTGTTCATTTTATCTAAATACATATGACTTAACGTTCTTTGATAATATTAATAACTTTATTGAAAAATTTTCTTTAAAGAAAATAATACTAAAATGCCTTAAAAGTCGATAAGTGAATGTCTTACTTTTTTGCCATCAAAAGATCGTGAATAGTAATGTGGATGTTGTTACAAAAACCTACAGCGGACTACTGTATCTTGTCCATCTTTTATGAGCACTTTTGTCATCTTATATTTTAAAATTGTTATAAAAGAAGTAAAAAAATACATACATATATGAATGTTGATAAATAATATTTTAAATGTGTATGATATACATTAAATTTTAAATAAGCAAAAAAACAACCGAATTCTCAAATATTCATTAAATTTTTGATAATAGGTTAATATATCATAATTACATAATAAATAACACACAATTAACTCTATAACAGTTTAATGTAAAATAACTTAATTATAAAAATATTTAACATACATTTTTCAAAGAAAAATATTATGATGTAAAATTGTGATATTATATTATCTATATTTAAATCGTATAAATATAAAATTCAAAAACAATATTATATTCAATATTTATGTAAGTCATTTTACTTTATTTAAAATGTCCTAAAACTAAAATATCAGATGATTTTTTTAAGTTTTTGAGTATTAATTCTGTTAAACCTATTCACTAAGATAAATAACATAGTATTAGGTCATAATTTGAAAAGATAATGTATTAAAGAAACATCTTAAGTCTGCGAGAAAACTTGTAATTCAATCCTAAATTGCGACATACTTAAGATGCTAGTCTAGATGAGAACATTTAAGACCTTTTCTTTTTAACAACATTGTAGTATCAATGACATCGGTATAGCGGCTAATATGTTTGTGCCTGCAGAGATTAGTTCAAATGTTCAGCATGGTAGCAATGGAACTATGTTACTAAAATAACTAGATAGATCCCAAATAAGGTATTTTACCTTTTAATAATTTCATCAAGCTTGAATAAAGGTAAAATGATATTAAGAAACAACAGTTTAGATTTCTATGATGTTTTTAGAATAAATGCATCTTGTTTTAGCCAAGTAGAATGGTTGTTCATTATAGGACTTTCGAATCCAGTGAAATCTTTGTACTTGTCCGTATGGCACATCCCTAGCAGCTACATGCATGCGCTGAATTATCACATAATCACATCTTCTCTCTAGATATCCCCAGAATTTGAAAATGCTAGTAAAATTCTTAAACTACCTTTGAATATATTAATATTAAAAGTTTTTATTATAACGTAAGTACAAAAATATGTAATAAGTATTTCTAAACTTTTTAATTTTGAAATTTTTATACATTTTTATTTACTTTCAATATATATTGTTAAAAATCTTGAATTTTAAAGTTTTTTTAGTAAAACATTTTAACTATTTAAAATGTTAACTGTCTTTGCTCATAATTTATGTGTTAATTAGCATGAAAATAAAAAATTTAAATAGTACTTTTAAAGTTTAAATACAGCTGAGTTAATTTTAAAAGTATAAAGTTGAAAGTAGTTATCGTTATACAAAGAGTTATATTTATATTATATTTAGTTTTTTAATATAACAGTTTTATTAACAAAATAATTAAACGAAACTAAAAACAAAAACGCTTCTGACAATAGCTGTAGTCAAACACATGTTTACATATTTTAGCTTTTAAGCACAATGTATGTGCTTTTTATACTTTTGTAGTAAAAGAAATAATTAAATCAAAAAAGGATTTTATAATAGATTTCATATAATTATTAACAATATATGTTTATAAAATACATATTTCTATACCTAATGCTTGAAGTGAAATAGATTGTTAAAGGCCATTCCAACATCAGACCAATAAACTCTACCATATTAATATTCAGATCCACCAAGCACAGTCTTTCTTAGCTCGCAATCATGTTTGCAACAGTTCTCCTTAATGCAACAGTGTGAACGTTAGTCTCCATGTTCTTTGGAATTTCAATCTCCTCGAGATACTTTTTGTGGTATAGAGTCGTAACACCATTCTGCGTCATCACATAGAGTGTCACGCATGCCTTGAATCCGTGGTTTTGTTTAGTTTTGCAGCAAGAGACTCATACTTGCGAATATTCGCAATCTTGATCTCTTGCAATATCTCCACAAAAGTGATCCCTTTACAAATTATAATAAAAGGTATTGATTTAGTTTTTCCAAATTAAAATAATTATTATAAAACAATAGATTACTAAATATAAATCAGACAGCAATATAAATAAAGATACTTAAAAAATAAAAGCAAAAAAGTATAAAATCTGTTTATAAAAAAATATAAATAAACATTTGTATTTAAAATAGTATTTTCGCATTATTTCTTTTATTTCACAACAGAAATTTTATAAAATTTAATAATAAAAAAAGAACATTTTTAAACAAATATAGAAAAATATTAGTTATTTCATAACTCAATATAACTTAATACATAGAAAACCAGTAGTGGAATTCAGGTTGTAAATTATGCTCTATAATGCATTATATATACTCGAATAGTTTAACAAAATTAAATGTTATTCATCATTATTAAATAGTATGTGAAATTTGTTTAGATTCAAACTGATAAATACAAATTTCTTATAATTGTAAAAATTAGATGTTATATATAGAAAATTTGTAGTTTTTATAATTAAAAATTTTTATGTACCAAAATATAGTATTTTTGAAAAATATTAAAGTGAAAAACTGTATTAATGTATTCGATAATAGATTTTTGTACTTCTGATTACCTTTAATAAAGAGACTATCAAAAAATACCCGTACAAAGGATTATAATATAAAAATAGCAAAACGCACATAAGTCTATGTTACAATTATAGTAAGCAATTCATTGTATTTTCAAGATTTATGTGTTGTAAATAAAAAGCATAAAGTTGTGTTTGACGCTTAACATTTAACAGAAAATAAATATGTTAATAATCAACCTATATAAATGTATAATTTTTGTAATAAATACTGCAAAAATTTACAAACATTAAAAGGATTATTCATTTATATGAACAGACTAAAAAATTCATCATTGTTAAAATAAATTAAATAAAAGTGAATATTATGTAGGTGAAGTTGGGGTAAACATAAAAAAATAGAACTTTTGTATACTATAGTTTTAATTTTACTGTAATATTTTTTGTGAAATATCCTAAATAAGAGCTTTGTCAATAAAACTATTAATAAAAAAATTGAATTTATATTAGGAATATTTTATATCTTAAATTAATTTTAATAAATAAAAATATTTATAGTATTTTTAAGGTAACAACGTGTTCATATTTCCATTTAAGAAGTATTTCTAAAACGTATTAGGCGGTTTTGGTTTAAAATGTGCCCTCTGCGTTTTGATTTGCAGATACCTAAGAATCCTATCTAAATATTATCAATATAGAAGATGAGATGTAATTATAAGTCATTTGTCAATTATAGCATGCTTTTAATGCATTTATAACTAAGATAAAGATTATTTTAAATAGAAACTTATCATTATAAAAGTTTTAAAAATATATTAATACTAACTTAAATATCTTATTTTAAGGTTCAATTTATATAACAATAATTAAAAAACATTATTACAATTAATAAAAATCAAAAGTTTTATAAAAATTCCATTGCAATCAACAGTTATTATTGTTTTTAATAAGTATGTAAAAAGAAATATTTAATTAGTATATCTAAAATGAGTACAAAGACATTTTTAATAAACCATACATATATTAAAAAGTTACTATCAAAATATTTAACTACATATAACATATTTTAATTATAACTTATTTGATCAAGACAAACCTTCATATATAATGTTGAATATGAATTATTATATGCATTTCTATTACAATAACTTTTGTAATTTTGAATTTTATATTATTAAACTTTTATGTTACTATGAAATAACAATGTATTATTTTCATAATATATACCTTCTGTTCCATGACAATTTCCTATATAGACAGTGACATCTCAAAAAATGATTGCATAATCTCAATATAGTAAAATTTAAAATATATACAATAAATGTAATCAACAAAAATGTTCTTAAAAGAAACATAATTGAGGTTAACTTTATCAATAAATATATTTAAATAAAAAGTTATCTACATTATCTTTGTGTTATTAAATAATATTTAACAATCTTTAACATTTATTTAGAAAGATCATTTTTAATATATCCAATGGTTATTGTGAAATAACTTTCTAGAAACAGTTTCCAGCACTGGACTTGAATAATATTGAAATAATAGTTTCTGAATAAGTGGTTCTATTTTTTAATGGTAATATTTTATTGAAAAAAAAACCACCACATCATGTAATTTAAGACAAAACATACAAGATTGTTACTACAGCTTAAGTTTGTTTTAACTTTATTTTGGGACTTAAATAATAATATTCTAGTAAAAATATGTTAATGTAGTTTATAAACACAAGGTTGTAGCACAGTAATGAAGAACTAAAAATGAAGGTGATGATACTTATTGAGTCTGTTATTAGCAATTCTCTTCTAGTAATTGTTTCACAGTGAATTTATATATATAACTAACAAGTTATTATAATTAAATTTTTAGAGTTATAAATTTCTTCATATTTCCTATTTGAATAACATCAAATATGTTTATTATTACTCCTTATTATTATATCATTCACCTGAATTTACTTTTATTATAAATTATCATTTGTTTTTTTAAATAATTTTTATACTGATATTTTTTTCATGACTAACTTTCATTATTAGATCAAAGTGGATAACAATCCACATTTGTAAGTTTTATCCACAAAGTCAATCTTTATATATATTTTTTGAAAAACAGTTTTATTATAAAAATTTTTAAAGCGTACATTCCAACCAAAGAATTTCGAAAGTTTAGCTAACAGAGTAATTTAGTATGTCATCCAAAATGTCAGTAATACTTATAACTAGATAATGATGCTCAAAAAAATGATTATTATAACAAAAGTTATCAATATCATGATTGTTATTCCAGCCGCTATATCTTAGGAAGACTATATATCTGTATTAATTATTATTTTTAATGTAGATATAAACTTATTAATTACTATATTAATTTATGTTATCTAAAATAATTGTTTGTTTTGATGAGATGGTATCCTATGGTCTTTTAATGAATTTATTTAAATATTTTTAAAGACTTTTATATTTTTACTTATGATAGTTGTTATTTTTAATTCTATTTTCAAAATTAGCATTATACAATTCAAAATTTTATAGGAATCTTTATATAAATTGAAACTTCATGCACCCCATAGATGTCAGCAAAAATTTAAAATAAATTATATATAATTATTTGGTTTTTAAATCTGTTCGATACTTTAAAAGTTTCAAAGTTTCTATAAACACCTATATATTATAATTATTATTTACTATACTTAATAAAACTTCGTTTTATATAATTCTTGATAATAATTTTTTTCTGTTAAATTATCTATTAAAAAAATAACGGCAATTCTATTGTATATAATAAGTTTGTCTTATATATTACTATATTAATTATACAAATGATTTAATTACTATACTTATATTTAAGTTGAAAGAATTGTGAAAACTATCGCATGTGTATAATGCCAAGCATACATATCAAACAGACCAGTGTTTGGCCATAATAAGCCTGATATTGTGGTTTATAATAAAAGTAAGAATGAAGTGACTATTGCAGGAATGAGAATCACTTTTGTGGAGATATTGCAAGAGATCAAGATTGCGAATATTCGCAAGTATGAGTCTCTTGCTGCAAAACTAAACAAAACCACGGATTCAAGGCATGCGTGACACTCTATGTGATGACGCAGAATGGTGTTACGACTCTATACCACAAAAAGTATCTCGAGGAGATTGAAATTCCAAAGAACATGGAGACTAACGTTCACACTGTTGCATTAAGGAGAACTGTTGCAAACATGATTGCGAGCTAAGAAAGACTGTGCTTGGTGGATCTGAATATTAATATGGTAGAGTTTATTGGTCTGATGTTGGAATGGCCTTTAACAATCTATTTCACTTCAAGCATTAGGTATAGAAATATGTATTTATAAATAAATTGTTAATAATTATACAAAATGAGATACGTTAATAAAAATATGTAAAATATTTATAATAATATATATTTATAAAATTGTAAGTATCATGTTCAAAATTTTAATATTTACAAATAAAATTAAACTTGTTTAAAAATATATTATCGTTTTATTTTATAACAAATTTCTTAGCGTTAACTATAAATTTATAATTTATTATATAACAATACAAAAATTAATTATAAAAACATGATTATTATTAAATCTATCTATATGTGATAGAATTTAATTTCAATAATGCTTCAAAATATTACTTTGTATTATCTTATGATATTACAATTCTACAACTTTTATAATAATATTATTTGTTAACGAAAATTAAATAAGATCATAAGCATTTTACGATTGCAGTATAGAACAATATACATATTACATTTTAATTTGTAATCTTGTACAAGTTGAAAATGCAAATTACTTTCCATGGAAATTACAATGATAAACAAAGTAGCATAGATAATCTAAGTTTAAACGTGAAACAAACATTAACAAGACGTATAAAATTAGGTAATAAGGCTTAAAGTTAAAAAAAAAATACAGAAGAATATTTTTGTGCATTACATTTCTATCAATGGTAATTGTAGATAAAAGACTACTATAAATGTGAATTTAAAGATATTTATGATTTTTTATGCTCTTTTAGAATTAACATAAAGAACTAGATTAGAATGGTCATAAATTGAGAAGTTTTCTTGTAAACAACCAACGAAAATTTTAATTTTATAATAATTAATATATTTAGAACGGAAGATATTAAATAATTTTATGTGAAATTTATAATTTAATACATTTTAAAAATAAGTTTTTTGAATCTTGAATTTTTTTTAACTTTAACTATGAAAAATATAAAATACGAGGCATATGTCGAATAGAAAAATGTTTTTATTATATGTAACTTGACTTATACAGAATAATTTATATAGCCAATACTTACTTTAATAAATTTAAATATAGATTGTACCTAATTATTATATTCTAACACACATTTTAAAACTTCGAAATATTTTATCATCTAACATTCATATACATTTAATTAATTTTAGTAAAGATTCATTATAATATAATGCTTTATTTAAATATGATCTTGATTTTATTAAAAATAAAGATTTCTAAATCACTATCTAAATTTTGTTTTTATTCTCTTTATTTTATTTATGTTTTTTTGACTTTATTAACAATTTTTTATGTAATAACAAACCGCTATAATTAATGGTAATCACCACAAACATTTTAGAAATGATTTTTGAAAGTATTATTTGTTAACATAATGATTAATTTAACGGATGTTGGGTTATTAAAGGAGAATATATTATTTTATTCCTTTTCAACTTAAATGGATAGGTAAAGTCCATTACATTCATATGGCCTATAACCTTGGTTCTCCGCATATTTCGTTGATATTAGTTAACAAGAATTAATGAAATTATATTAAAAAATACACTTATTATTATTGTTTATTATTCAAAAAATACTGGTGTAATCGTCTTTTATTATTATTAAATTTATAATGATTTTTACTTATCAGTACCACTATCGTATTTTATGCATAATACTGTTAAAATAAGTATTTATACAAAATTGTGTAACAAATTTACTTTTATTTAAAATTTTATTTAAAACTACACAAAAAGAAAATATTTGGCCAATTTTTTCAATATATTACATCTTATCATTGCACACGAGAACTTTCGTTCATAGGTGCTACTTGTACTTTGAAAACCAACCATATGCTTAAATGTATTTGTTGTGTGCTTTCAGCACAAAAGACAATTATGTTTATTAACTGTGTTTATCTTGTTCCTATAATTTATTTTATTAATAATATACTAACTGTTATAATACCTATTATTGATATTTATAAATTCTATTTAAAGATATTTGCATGTTTATAATATTTTAAATATTCTTAAATATAAAGTTATATTAATAAACTTTATTTATTCATGATTTAATATCTTATGTTCGTTACATTTATTTTTTATAACTATTTTGTTGAAAAATCTAATTTCTTTGTTTATTTATAAATACAACTTATAGATTCTTAGATATACTTTATAATCTCTTATTATCGTATTTTGTAATAAAATATAATAATATAAAATCGATATTTATTTTATCTCAACATGTAATGTTATAAATTTATATACATATTTAACATTAAATTTTATTTATATTTCATTAAACCTTCTTGCTGAGTATGAATATAGCAATAATCTTGTACTAGAAACGGTCTCCCGTTAGCTGTTTGAGTATTGTCTGTAATTACAAAGTACTTTCTGAATAAACCCGATTGTGTTTGAAATATATATTATTCAATAAAATAAAAATAACACATTTAATTTTAGATTACAAATAAACTCTATAACGTAAAATATAATTTTCATAAATACAGATAACTTATATTACAAAATTACTCTATTGACTACAATCATAAAGTATTTAAACCTAAACATTTTATCGTTATCCAAAATCTATCATAACTACTACTATATCTTTGTTATTTAATATTTATTTACTTTTAATAAAATTTTTCGTAGGTTTTTTAATTTTATAAAAAGCACTAAAAGAATAAATAACTCATAATTAGGCACCTAAGGCTAATATTTGATAAGTTTTTATTGCTTATTCAAAAATCAAATGACAATCATCAATATAAGTAAAACTCAATTGTAACAGAGCATAATACTAACGATATTTACATAATAAAAATGATATCGCTATGCATTGTCTCCACAAACTGCATTTTCTTTGACATTATTTAGTAACATTTTTTTCTATTTTCAAAATACATGCATAATTTTTATCTTTTTAATACTATTATTATAAAACATGTATCATTACTAATATTTTAAAGTTACTTTTTATTAATAGACACTTTTAATATTATATAACATTATAATTAAATGTTTTACTTTTATTTAAATATGTTAGGTAAAAAATACACAAATTAAGTAACAATACATCGTTATAAGCAATTAATCAATAGTTAAATGAATGTTTTATTAAATAAATTGTAAAAAGACTATTTACAAGGAAAGAAGAGAACTATTTAAAATCAAAAAAGAATGGATAAGTTAATATGAAAATGATGCTTATAAAACTTGTTTAACACAAAAACGTAAGGAAAACACATAAGGCTATACAATATGTATAGTATATTGATTATTTCTATATTATCATACACAATTATATTTAAGTATGAAAATACTAAAAATTGTTTGTTAAATATTGATCATAATGTTTTTAGGATTATTTATTTAGAAATCTATTTTTGTTTTATTCAAATAGTTATTATTAAACAGCCTGTTAGAGACAGTTTTCTGCACTATAATCAATAAACTTTGCACATTTGTACTCAGTTACTTCATTCAACAACATTTTTCAGTTCGCAATCATGCCTGCAACAATTCTCCACTCATCCTATAGTCTCAAATCATTACCATAATGCTTTTAGGAAGAATGAAATTTTTATATGAAGAATTTTTTTTAAAAGTTATTAATTTAAAAAAATAATTTATTGAAGAGATGTTTTAATTAAAAATATATGTTTTAGTTAATTCATTATTTATGAAAACTTCTATTTTTATTTGTTATATATTATGTACACATTTCACTTAACTAGTAAGTTCTGTTTTTATTATAGGTGCTTATTTATAATTAAAACCAGAACAAGGTTGATAATAAAAAAATAAATTATTGGTTATGTGTCATATAATTCTTTATATTTTATTTTTTAATTAATAAAAATTACATAATAGAGTTTCGATCAAATATTGTTTTGTTCAGAATAATAGAACACTAATAAGATTTTAATAAGTTTACAATATTTACAATATAATAAAATATTAGATTTACATTTTTTTAGTAAACTTTCAATTTTTACTTTATTGGTCAAAAAGAGAAAATTACTTTTATAAAATGGATATTTGTTTTTAATAATATAAAAATAAAGCACATTGATAACAATTTAATTGTATGTTGTTTTAAATCCGTATTGTAATGTAAAATATATTAAATTCAACGAAGATTGAAAATATATGCATATATGTAAAATGTAACAAACAGAGACAAATTTATACATTAATGTCTTTAAAATTAAAAGATATTTAAGAAAGACCATATATATTTTTATATCATCATGAACTATCTAAATACAGTAGAGGCAGTGATCATCTGGTGAATCTTCTCTATATAGAGACGAGCAGAGACTCAAATGTAAAAAAGGTCATGAACTGGAAAAATTATCAGGTTGTCAAGATAGTAAATACCCATGTTAAGAATTAAATATAGTCGAAAACAATGCCAGTTTTTTGTATTTATAAGAACATTTTACAACAATGCTATTAAGAACATACCGAAGCACAAATATCGTGTCTCTATGGAAGTATACAAATTATCTATCAAAGCAGTTAAGTTGTTTGTGTATGCGGAGAAAATCCAACCCTACTTATCTAAAAGATAAACAGTATGTATAGCAGTATCCCTTCTTCATTTCATCAAAAAGAATACTTTATGAATAAAATATATATGTGATTTTTTATAATCATCTGTGTTAATTTTAGAAAACATAATGATAATTTATTTGTAAATAGTGATATATAGACCCGTTGCATTATTGTTTAACAATTTTTTTCATATTTAAGTATGATCGGAATTATAATTAGGAAAATGCCTTTTCGTTATTACAAAGTGTTTCCCGCACTTTTTAAATAATAACATAAATTTTGTTAAACTGGTTTATCCTAATTTTTTATGTATTATGATACCCTTACATTTGTAATGTTAAAATGATATATGGAATAATACTTATACATGATTTTTAAAATGAAAAGTGATAGAATGATGTTAACAAAAATATGATTTTGAATAATTTATATTTTTAAATAGATCATCGTTGTTTAAAACGTAATAGAAGAAAAAATAAAATTCCTATTATATTGAATAATTACTGTTTATTAGTGATGATGCATTTAGTACACCTAGAGATGTGGGGCGCAGCAGAGATACCGCAGCAGGTGGTGGTGGTGCAATGTCTGCATAACTTCACGCGATCATTCTTTGACAAAAATAAATACTCGATGAATGACAAACTAAGTACCATTGCAACACGAATACAAAGCACAAGTGATAAGTTTTGCCCAAATTTCCTGAAGTAAAATTTTATAAATAAACGGTTACCATAAAACTGACATTTGTTTGGAAAGAGCATTTTGGTTTCAGGATCTCAAACGAAAGTATTATTATTATAAATGGGAATGGCAGCAATAGGTATGGCGGAGAATGCTTCTGTATTGACAAAACTGTAAAAGCATTAAATGCATATTGTGAATTTGTAAAAGATTTGGATGTTTCCTATTTTCGCAAACCATTGTAACTAACCATTTTATGTAATTCTTAGAAATAGGTTGATAATTGAAAATGAAGAGAATGTGAACCAATTTTTCTGAGTGTAATAAAATAAGATATATATAACGAAGGGTTAACGAAAACCGAGATGAATACAACGTGTAGTACAATAGTTATAAGATTGATTAAAATAATGAGTGGTATACACCCTTTTAATTTTACACTCTCACAAATATAGGGTTGTCTTGATCCTTTGCTATCACGCATTGAGGTACAAATTATGTGGTATGATACAAAGATGGATGATCCACAACATTCAGAAGACGATTACAAAAGATTTAATTCTACACACTGCAAATTGTTTATTCAGATGAGTATGTTCAGGGAAATGTAGTCTGTGTTTAAAATAAGTCACGATTTGTTGATTGCGCTATCATATAAGTTTTGGTTAACGATATTACAGAACCTTTTAATCTGAAACCTGCTAAGGCTCCATTTCCAATCAATAAAATAAATTGAAACATGTCATATTCGCATAAATGATTTCTTTCTATGCGTCCTTAAAACATAAAATACAAAGAACGAATGGGACACATTATTTAATATTTGAGAGTTTTAGTGATTATTGAACCTGATTCAACTTAACCGCCACTAAGAATAAAATGTTATCTGCTTTCAAATCATCGTTACCTACCTGTAAAATATTTTTACAAAAATTTATTCTTTTCGGAATTGAAGCACAAACAATACTTTTTTTATTGGGTTGGACACTAGAAGGACTGTTTTGTCGCACAACTCAGTTGAATATAATTTTGAACGTTTATCAAAGCAATAAACCCTCATCTTTCTTTTCCCTGTACAAAACACTCATATCTTTTTTAATAAAGGGCCTGGGAGAGAAAATAAAGGAGACTTGTCTCTGACCATTAGAACATACAAAAAAATCACAGAGTGAGGAATCAGATCAATTCTCACAAGCATTATTCTGTAATAACAATATCGATTTGAGAAATGCATATCGTGTCACAATGTAGGGTAACTTATTGACTTGTAATTGTAACACAATAATATGAAATATTACACATATTAAGATTCACCAATGTGTATCGTAAAAACCAACACTAGTGAAATTCTTTGTCTTTAAAATTTTTTTTACGCTTCTTCACCTTTGGCTGTGAAATTTGCCTTGGAATGGATAATACGCCTCACATTTTGAAAGGGCTGCATGTGTTAAGTTCAGCTTGTTACTAATTAGGTCTGATGCTTGAAAATAAACGCCTGCCATATTGCTTATCGCTCGATCTTCTTAAAGCATCACATGGCTGTAGCCTATCTGCTCGTTGCGTTCGAGCTCGCGGAATTTATACGAGCATAATTGTGCAGAACGTCTCATACGCATCGAATATTTTTCTTTATAACTAAATTGTAGTCACATAACACAATTGGAATAAATTATGCAGAACCGGGATGAATTTGAAAAGAATACAATAAAAGATGTCCATGAAAAAATAAATTCTCTTTTTCTTTTACACATCTTTCACATTAAGTCTTACAACGTCCTCAATAGAATACACAGTTCAAATAAAATAAAAATACGGTTTTGAAATCGCCACACCCTAAAAGAAGTTTCGTTTATGCATTTGTGCACGAACTTTGTGGCGCTTCGAGGGCCATTTTAAATTCTACTCTACGCTCTTCACTGAAGGGCTTGGTTGTGGTTGAAGAAGTTCCAGCCCGTTATGTAGGTCTTCAACCCACTTTATGCTTTGCACTTTCAGTCGCCAGGTCGAAAGCTTAGTAACAAACAGTCAATAAATAATGTTTGTAAGCGAATGTTTCTGCACCCATTGAAATACGTCGTCACAGAAACTCTTTGTACTTCCATTTACAAATCAACCAGCATTCAGCTGCAGGCGAAGAAGGATTTAGAACCCACCGTTCTCTATGAAGTCGTAACACAAAAAAACCTGAAATTAAACAAAAATAAATTTTTGAAGAACGGATGGAAGTCTTGGAGTATTTGAACGCCAGAAGCGTCCGAATAAAAGGTGTGTAGCAGAGTCGTATCATGTTGAGAAGTGGTATTTCCATCGATTTTCCTCACAATTTGCTTAAAAGCTTTCGGTAACCGCTAAACTTGAACATCAAAGAGTCTTTTTTCTTAAGAAGCAGAACCTACACAGATGTTTAAATAATGCATAAAAGCATAAAACAATTTTAAATTTCTCGCATAAAATGAAGCTTCTTGTTCTAGATGTACGTATATTCGTTACGCATGAATTCCTTGTAATTAGTATCACTTTATGCATAAAATCAGCGTAAATAAAACATAGCTAAGGGTAATTTACTCACGCGCAGCAAATTTCTTACAAAAGCATCTTAAGTGAAGCTCGTTTTGGACCTCAGAGATTTGTGTTGTCCGTTCGGACTCCACACGCATAAAAACGTCTGTGGTCAATTTTATGCAACACCGAGAAAACGAATATGTTCCATCTGTGAGCGAATGCATCCACGAAGCGGGGTACCGAAAAGCCACTTGACTCTGTTGGTTGAACATCGAGGTGATAAGGCCCCATGGAGCTGAACGATGACACTGTGAGGAGCTTTCGCCGAGTAAAGCAGCTTGAAGAGGACGAGCGAATCCGCTCGGCGAGTTACTCGCCGAGCGGGGCACTGCTTAGCGCGGGTGTCGGCAGGCGTCTGAAAGTTTACTGCACACTGAGCGGCTCTGTGAAGAACATCGTGAGCACCGAGGCTCCCGTCCTTGTACACGTAACTGAAAGCAGCGTGCTCCTCGCATCTGACCAAAACATTCGGCTGCTGAGCCTCTACGACAACAAGTACACGCGTATGTTCAAGTCGCACGCAGACAGCGTGCAGTGGATATCCGCAAGCTCGTACAGCGACTTCTTTCTGTCGTCGTGTAGTAGCGGAGTGCGGCTGTGGAGTCTCGAGTGCAGAAACCCGATTTACAAAGCGGACGTGCGACACAGCCGGGCGGTCTTCATTGCAGAAGACAACTTCGTCATCGCAACCGATTCGCTTTTGTTGCTTTACGATGTCCGTAGTCCGGCTGGGCCATTCAAGTCAGCACGCATTCCGTATGAGAGGCATCGGAGACTCTTTGCGACGAGCAGGCTTCTCTGCGTAAGCGGAGATCGCAGTCACCGCATCTTCGACTTTGAGGGCCGCCCCATCCACTCAGTGGAGACAGCGAGAGAGAGCCATGTCACACTCACCCCCGACTCGCAGTACTCCGTCTGCTCGTCTGGCACGTATTTGATTTTCACTGACATCGCGTCAGATAGGCGCGTTTGCGCACTGAAGGACCACGAATCCAGCCTCGGCGTGGTCGAGTGCAACCCGAAATACGTGCAGCTTGTAACGATCTCTCGCGAGCTGAATTTGTGGATGCCTCTTGCTAGTGCATAAGAAAATGGGCTGAATTCAACTGAAACATCTTTATTCATGCGTTTAGAAAGCAGTGAAATAAAGATGTTTTCGACTTTTATTGAGCACTTGCACATCCCAAGAAACGGGCGCCTATTTGTGCATCTTCACAAATAACTTCAACGCCCTGTTCGTTATTTCCTCCTCCTCATTTTCCACACTCATCCGCACAGGCCGTCTTGTCCTGTAAGATCGGTCCACTACGTCCCAGAATTCCATCTTCGGGGTACATTTTTTTCTTACAAGCGCTCTTTTCTGCGTTACTCGCCTCGCACAAGCAGTTGATGCCAAATTTACGCGCTGATCTCCACCAAGAGCATCTCGTCTCCCATCTCGTCGTCGTCGTCAACCACAATAAGAAGCGGGCCCCGTCTAACAATAAGGGAAGCGGCGTTATAGCGAGTGCAGATGCTCCCAAAGCGCTGAATACCCTCTGTGCAGAGAAAAAATGGGTATCCATAAGGATCTCCGTCCACAGTGAAAACGATCTTGTTGAACCTTCCCCTTCTGAGATTCTGCAAAACAATTAAGTTCTCTTCGTAGAAGACATGCTCGTTTCTGCTCATTACAGCCAATTCAAACGAGTTCTTTCGAGAGCGAACAAACGAGAATTCCTCATCAAAGCTCAGACACTCAAAGTGCCTGAGCTTCCTCGCCAGAGACTCTACGGTCGCATCTCTTCTCACAACAACCGAATGAATGTGATCGATCTCGTTATAATTGTCAGAGCCCTGACCCACATAAACAGTCTTGTGGGACTCGTGTACACGCACGCAGAGCTTCTTTACAGCGTCAGCACACAGCTCCTCGTTAATCTCAGAGACACTTGGCTGGGTGTGTGCAGTCTCCATCGCAGATTCACTCTCCAACGTGTTGCCGCCTGTACACACCAAACTGTTCTTCCAATCGATGGAAACGCCTCTGCTCATGAAAACGTCTCGAACGATGTCTTCAATGCTTCCGACTCTCGTTGAGCGCTCTACAAAGACGCCCCCGAGACACTTTCTCTTGCGTACCCACTGCCGAAACCTGAAATAATCTTGGTGATCGTTAGCTAATATTACGTATATCCCATCAAGAACAATCTCATGTTCTCCCTTCAGCGTGTTAAGTGTGCCATTTCCCTCCTGCGAATCTTTTTTCTCGATTTTTCTGATCTCTTCACCTTCTATACGGAAGTACTCGACTGCATCCAGGTCACGGTCTCCAACGAATACGTAGCCAGAAAGCACCAGACTTCGCGGAAAGAGGTTCTTGCAGACTGTAACAGGTGCGTATCGTTTCACAAAATAGAGTCTCCTCTTGTCATCTTCACCACCTATTGGCTCGATGTCTGTGCCTATGCAGAAAAATATATCTCCGTTTGCACGCATCGAGCCATCAATGCGCTCTGTTTTGTTTTCAGTTACACGAAAAAGGGCAAAAAAACCTGGCTTTCTCGGGAGCCAAAGCTTAACCTCAATTTTGGACAGAATGTCGTTCTTGATTGGTCTAAGCCTGACGCTTGGATATTCATCGGAAAATAGCGTCAGCGCTGTGTAACGAGGCATGTCGCTTATCGAGAAGTAGAACGAAAGCCCCGGATCTACGGCTTCGTCTGTGGCACCTACGTTCACTATCCTGCTAAGATACTCCGAGGTGCTGCTAGCCTGGCTGTAGCTTTCTGAAGCTGTTTCTTGACAGCTGTTGATGCTTGGTGTAAGAAAGCGCGCTGGAGTTGCGTCAAGGCGGAGCTGCGGGCGGGAACTTGCAGATATTCGTGTGAGAATTCCTTCTTCACCGTGAAACACACGCTCCCATTCACTTTCTTTCACGTAGAACAACATTTGAGCAACAAACTTCATTTGTTCCCCAGTAACAGGATGTTTTCCACCAAACTCAAATATCTCAAAGTCGTTCAGGTATGTCACGTTGCTATCATTAAATTTTATCCACCTTCCGTTCAGAAGCACGTTGCAGAAATAGTGCGCTTTCTCTGCCGTGTTTTCACGCACTATCACTGCGTACAACTTGTAGCTGGGAATAATGTCTAACGAAATGAAGAACGGATACTTGCAATATTTCATAGAACTGTCTTCCTCTGTCTCAGGCCTCTTCAGGTAGAGAGCAAGCACGTCCGGCCACTCTTGTACTTTGAAGCGTTTCATTGCCTGGCACGAGCCATGTTCCTTGCATTCGTATTGTTCGAGATTTTCAGCAGTGAGAAAGGCACGGAGAGCGTTTTCAAGCGTGTCACAGACATCTAATGATATTTCACGAAACGACTCAAAGACATTCACCTCACATCCGCAGTCCAACTGATAGATAATCACGAAAGTACCAGAAAACAGACAACTACCCGTCTCATTGAGAATGCGGAGAAAAAACAGTCGCACGTCCCGATACGTATCTTCTAGCGGTGGAATAAGTAAATTAAGTAGTGTGACTGGCTGATTCTCTGTCTCAAGATCAATAAAAAGATCACTTAGTGACGTTTCCTGTTTTTCCGCATACACATAGTACCTGAATTCAGGTAGATTGAACAACATCTGCAACACAGAGATGACATGACACGCGTTCCCTGGGTTAAATATTCCGTTATATCTTGCTGCCTGACGACCAGATCGTATTTTTACGGAAACTGTGTGTCTTGTAGCGAAACTGTCTGTTATCAAAATGTCCGCATCTTGTGGAAAGTGTCGGTGAAACGAAAAAGGCACAGAATCAACCATGACAAGCACACGGAAGAAACCTCCTGCATGCCCAAGATATTCAAGAGAAAGTGCAGTGCTTGTCATTGAAAGACGCCATGTCTCATTTCTAGCCTGAAAGTTTGTACTGACTCCAGGTACTGCATTCCACGTGATGTCCATTTTGTTTTGTTTACAACGCCTTATCTGCACATGTTGTCTCAGAATTCCGTGACGATTTAGAGTACTTTCAGCATGAGCGTGTGCAGAAGCAGGCAGCAGCATGTGCTGCTTTACAAAATTTGTACCTCATCGAAAACTTGCACTCATCGAATGAAGTGGATGTGATCTATTAAGTACGATCTTCTGTGTAGGCTGCGCCCTGCAACTTTCATAGTAGTAAAACCCCTTGAAGCTATCATTTTGCTTGTTGTAGATGCAGTAGTAATAACCATCGATCGATGCGCCGGGAATGTGTTTCACACTTGGGTCTGGGAGAAGAAAGAGCTCTTTGATACGCATGAAGAGGAGGCTTGCGCATAGAGGGTCGTATCTCTCCATAAAGTCGTCTTTCCACTCGTTGAAGGTTGCCCAGTGTGTCATCTCTCCCGTCTCGCGGAACTTTTTTTCAGAATCGACGATTTCGCATTCAAAGTACGTGTGAATTATGTCATGTTGCTTCGTCAAATTGAAGATCTTAAACGTGCCGCACATGAAGAACTGGGAGAGATCAAACACGTCCACTTTCATATCAATCTTGAAGGGGCCTGTGTGTGTTTTTTGTTCACCTTCGTACTTGGAGCCGTTCTCCAAACCAAAATGCCAGCTTTCCATGCATTTATTAAAGAACTTTTTTTATCATTATCATTAGCCTCCTTTTTATGCAAGCTTTGTAAAAGAGAAACAATAAAAGGAGAATGTATGGCTTTTATGCTTTTTGGAAGAATAAATACATTTAATGAGCCGCCATTTGGAAAAAATGATGCATAAATTCATATTCCATTTTGGTGTTTATTATTTTTTATTTACAAATGTTGACTGTTTGGTATGGGAACTAAGTATTGCACAGAAAGTAAGTGCAAGTGGTATGTGCGCTGATGTGCATATGGATTTCTATCATTCTTTTTGAAAGCATGTGCATTTTTTATTAACAATATTTGGAAGCTGTCAAATATGATGTGAAAACCTTTTTGACTTCCTTATTGAGAAATATTTGTGATTTTATAAAGGATTTAAGTAAGAAAAAAGGGCTCACCATGAGGCAATTAGGTGTGACAACCTTTTTTCTGTTATTTGCTATGTTTAGCAGGCAATCGGATGTTGTTCATGATAATTCTACAGGGAAATTGACTAATGTTGATAGCTTAACGGAGAGGGATCGCGAGACAATTGACATTAATCCTCGAAGAGGGAGACATGAAGATGATGAAGCTATTACTAAAGTAAATAAAGACGAAAACGGTAAATCTGTGGAGGAAAAAGAGAGAATTTTAATGGGAATAAATCTCGATGGGAAGAAGCTTGATGAGAAGCCCGATGAGAAGCCCGATGAAAAGCCCGATGAAAAGCCCGATGAAAAGCCCGATGAAAAGCCCGATGAAAAGCTTGATGAGAAGCTTGACGAGAAGCCCGATGAGAAGCCCGATGAGAAGCTTGACGAGAAGCCCGATGAAAAGCCCGATGAAAAGCTTGATGAGAAGCTTGATGAGAAGCCCGATGAAAAGCTTGATGAGAAGCCCGATGAAAAGCCCGATGAAAAGCCCGATGAAAAGCTTGACGAGAAGCCTGTGAGTGAAGAAACTATTAAATACTTGATGGAAGATTTAAAGAAATCGATACAAGAAACTATCAATATCGGCTTGAAAGAAATTACAAAACTAATCAAAAAAGAAAGCGATAGTGGCCGGTGCGATGAATCCGAGAAAGAAAACAATAGCGCTGAGAAAGAGGAGCCTAGCTCTTCAGGGGACATCAAAAGCTCTGAAAATACAAAAGAAAGTGAAGGCAAGAAAAAAGTATACTTTCAAGGTCACTGGTACAGTTATTCAACTACTCGAAGCCCAAATCGCCCTTAAGTCGATTCTTAACGTTTCTTTTTAAATAAAAGAACGTTTTATTGATTTTTATTCTTTATTTAAGTTTTTTTGTCTTCTTGAAAGAAAATCTTGCTAAGATGCTTTTCCAAGTTTGCAACATTGACATTGAAACCACCTGCGAAACATCCTGTAACGTGCAGTTGGTCACTTATGCGGATAAATCAGAGGAAAATACATCCGCATGATGGCACGCGAAGAATTCAAGAAGCCATTTTATATAATAGAACATGCCAGGAAGCTTGTCGCTAACTCTCGCCTTCACAGAGCAATAGCAAGACAGCTCGATCCCAAGGATCCGATGCCAGTGAAAAGAAGCGAACTCCAAAACTATGCGTACTATGGAATAGGCGACGGGAAGCTTCGTCCCATGTTGTGGAAGGTATTTCTCTATCATTATAGCGAAAACAAGTTCAAGGCAGAGGCCTATGCGAGAGAACGAAAAGCTGCGTATGCACAGTACCTGAAGCATGCGATTGAGACAAAGGCGCAGAACGAAAACATCGATTGCGTGATTGCGGAGGATGTGAACAGAACGGTTTTATTTCCTGTGCAGAATGCAGTTGCAGACACGATGCACTGTAAGTTTCTAGACGCAATGTCCGGCGAAGGGAGCGAAAAGACACACAGAGATATCGTGAAAACGATTCTGCTCGTATTCAAGGTGACGAATCCGGCAATTGACTACGTCCAGGGAATGCACATGCTTGTGCTTGTGATTTACTACGTCCTTGCAGGCGGCAATGATTCTGAAGATGCAGAGTCAGACACGTTCTTCTGCTTTCTGAGTCTCGTCTCCGAAATCGGCGAATATTTCGTGGAGAAGATGGATGATAAATACAGTGGAATCACACAGAAACTGAACCGAGTCATCGATATCGTCAGAAGTTTTGATCCCGAGCTCTACGAAAATATGCAGACAAAAAGCCTGGATAGAAACATCTTCCATTTTCGGTGGGTGATTCTCTCATTTGCACGGGAGTTTCACATTGATGATGTTGTATGGCTCTGGGATCGGTTGCTCAGCGATTCTACACGCTTCGAGCTCGTACTCTACTGTGCAGCAGCAAAAATCGTTCTGCTAAGACAGCGAATCATGGAAAGCGACTTTTCCACCTGCATGAAGATCTTTCAGGAGAGTATCGATGTGGATGTCCATTCGATGTTCTTCAAGGCAGATGAGATGCGCAGAACAGCTTACATGTTCTGAGTAAAAAAATGCACCAACCGGGAATCGAACCCGGGCCTCGTCCGTGGCAAGGACGTATCATACCACTAGACAATTAGTGCTGGCCTACAAACGAGCATATGTACAAATATCTGCAGAATACTTCAGAGCCACTTTATACTGAGCAGCTTTATTAAATACAATGACTGTACAATGTCTGGTAGTACAAAACTCGTGCGCAGGGACCCCCAGAGCAATGAGAACACTCGAGTATTGTCCAAATGCTACGGATATCAGCCGCAGAAGTGCTATAAAGAAGTTTGGAAACATAGATATACCGTCGCCATCCGTGCAAGAGCCTCTTCCGTTCAAGCTCAGCAGTACAGAGCCCACCAAAGAGATCGTAACAGGAACATACAGGGCACCAGTGATCGTCTCAACAGGAACACAGAGCTACACTACAGTAAAAGTTTTCAATCTGCCGCTCAAACTTTCCAAAAGGGAGTTTGAGGCCTTCATTGCAGGCCACACGAGGGCCTCTGTATCCACGCTCACGTTTGTAACAGACAGAGAAAAGCGAACGTTCCGTGGCTTTGCGTTCTGCGGCTTTGCGGACACAGAGGTCGCAAGCTCGTTCATCAAGGATATTGACGGACGTGTCATCGACAACTACAAAGTCGGTGCCATGATTGTCAGACGGTAGTCTGTTCATGTCAGCCTATCTTGCAGCATCTATTTTGCTGCTTTGCATCCTTAAAAAGTTTCTTGGAGTGCCTGCTCAGTTCTTCGCTTTGGTCAATTAGCTTGTCTAGCTTTTCGCCTCTGTTCAGAACATTCTCCAAAGTGTCTTTCAACACGGCTTTTGTCTCCTCAAGCTCCCTCTCTACAGCCTCTATCGGGCACTTTTCCCTCCAATTCTCGTGCTCTCTCATAACGATCCTGAAGTTCCCAGAAGAAGCCTCGTCCATCATCTTTAGCACCGTATAGCTGGGCCTGCTGCCAACTACAACAGCCACAAGTATAAAGCCGTAATCCTTTGTGCAGAAGCGATACTCTTTTCCATCATGCATGTACGTAAACTCCTTGTAGATCTCTGTGTCCAGAACACGCGCTATCTTTATAGAAAACATACGAATAACCTCCTTGATTGCAAATTGCGCAAATAACTGGGTGCCTTTCAGATTGAACTCCTCCTTTGTGATTTTGTATTTGTCCTTATCTATTGCTATCAGAGCAGTTATCATTAAGGGTCCGCAATTATTCGCTCTCTCTGCCATTCTTCACAAAGCTCTGTTGGAGAGGTCTTTTATTACAGAACCTACTACACTCTGTAGCAGGAGAATTTGAGAGAAGTCTCAATGTTTTGTATTATAGTCTCTGGGTTACCAGTTAACTTTTCTAGAAAAGACTACGTATGCCAGTTTTTTCTAGAAAGAATTAAAAATAAAAAAACAAGAAAGCCCCTAAACATGACCAGCAAGGAGATAGATGCAATTGGAATAGATCTTGGAACAACATACTCGTGTGCTGCATACTTCACAAAGGGTGGAGTAGAGGTAGTCTGCAATAAGGAGGGAAAGCCAACAACCCCGTCTGTCGTGTCCTTCAACGAAGAGCCTGGAAGAAAGGAATTAGTCAAGCTCGTAGGAGAAGCTGCACTTTACAAGAAAACAACAAATCCCTCTTCCGTGTTTTATGACGCAAAAAGACTTATCGGACGTAGCTTTGACGATCCAGTGATACAGAAGTTCATATCTAACTGGTCGTTCAAGATAATCAGGTGGGACATGAATCAGAAGAAGGAAACGAATGTCAAGTCAAAGGACACAGTGGATAACATCAAATTCAAGTTTGTTCATGAGGACGGCAAAGTTTCGTATTTCGACCCTGTGCAAATCAGCGCCTATGTGCTCATGGAGATGAAGGAGGCAGCCGAACAGAGCCTTGGAAAGAAGATCGAGAAGGCAGTTATAACTGTGCCTGCGCACTTCAAGGACAGCCAAAGGCAGTCCACGTTGTCTGCAGCTCGCATTGCAGGTTTCAAGGAGGTGCGCCTTTTGAACGAGCCAACTGCAGCTGCACTTGCCTACGGCTACAAAAGGTCAAAGGACGAAATCGCCAAGCAGAAGGACGAGCGAATTCTGGTATTTGACCTTGGAGGCGGCACGTTCGACGTGTCATGTCTGAACTTCGAACCGAGCACAGACCAGGGCGGCATAGCAGAGACGCTTGCAACAGAGGGCGATACGTTCCTCGGTGGCAGAGACTTTGATAACGAGATATTCGATTACGTGTTGAAGTGCTTCTGCGAGAAAAACAGAGTCAGCATCGGTAGCATATCTGACAAGTCCAAGCGAAGGTTGCGAATAGAATGTGAAAGGGCTAAGCGCATACTTTCCTCTACGCCTCGTACTACTGTTGAGATCGACTACTTCCATGATGGCACCGAGCTCTCTGTGGAGATCTCGCGGACCATGTTCGAACAGCTCTGCTCGAAGTATTTCAAGAGATGCATCGAACGCGTGGAGGGTCTTCTAATGACACTCGGTGGCACGCATCCCGTCTACAGTAACGACGGCTTCATCACAAACAAGAAACAGAGCCTGATTAATCAGGAAAAGGCAAAGATTCACAAATGCATTCTCGTTGGCGGCAGCTCGCGAATTCCGATCGTCCAGAACATGTTGAAGGATCTTTTTGGAGAAAGCAAAGTGTGCTCTCCAGTACATCCTGACGAGGCTGTTGCCTTTGGTGCTGCGTTCCAGGCTGCTCTTGTGATGTGCCCCGAGGCAACGAACCAGTCTGAGTCGCTTCTTCTCATGGACACAGTCCCGCTTGACATCGGCTGCGAGACAGCAGGCGGTGTATTCACGGTGATTATCAAAAGAAATTCAACGATTCCAATCAAGCAGAAGCAGGTGTTCACAACGTATGCAGACAACCAGCCGTCAGTCACAATTAACATCTATGAGGGCACGCGCCCGATGGTCGCGGACAACACACTTCTGGGCTCGTTCAACCTCGATGGGATCCCGCCGGCGCCGCGCGGTGTGCCGCAGATTGAAATCTCGTGTGATGTTGACAACAGCGGGTGTCTGAAAGTCACTGCACGCGACATGAACACATCAAACTCAAAGGAGCTTGTGATAACCGATCTGAAGGGCAAGTTGAGTCAAGAAGACATTGATCGTATGATTGCGGAGGCAGACAAATACAGAGAGAGCGATGACAAGAGACGAATGCGTGCTGAGAAGAAGAATCTTTACGAAGCAGAGATCTTCAAAGTGAAGACAATCGCGACACAGAGCAAGAACGAGACGCTTCTGAACGCGTGCAGCGAGCACGAGAGGTGGCTTGTAAACAACCCCGATCCAGATGTGGATGAGCTTGATCAGCGTATCAAGATGCTGGAGGAGCTTGTCAAGTCTTCTGGTGCTGGTGTTCCGCCACAGGGTAGCAGTGATGGCCCCGTAGGTGATGGTCCTTCGGTCGAGGAAGTTAATTAAAAGCCTTTGGTGTTTTTTTTTGATCCTATGCATCCTACAATGTCGCTATTTATGTCCAGTTTGCTGCAGTCCACACAGCCCAAGTGCATACAGGAGTCGGATATATCGAAGTGAATGCGTGCTTATGGGAATTAAACAGACGTTATAAGTTACCTCTTATCTGCGCTAGAATACTGTGCAACTCATTTTTCTTATAAGACAGAATGTATGACTAGTTAGACAAAATCGGGTGATGCTAAAGAATGCCCTGCATAATTTTAGAGAAGAGGCCCTGTATAAGTGGGACAATACGTAATCTTCCAGTAGTGGCAGAAGTCGCTAGAACTGGAGCTTCAAGGTTATCGTATTAAGGCTAAGTTTCCTGTTTGCAGTTTTTTTGCAACCGTGACACATAACAGGAACGAGGAGTGGCTGCAGACAATTTCATTCCGGAGTGAGAAGAATCTCGACAACACCGTCGCAAGGCTGCAGCAATAGCCCTTCAGTCGAAGACGACACAAAGCATCTGGCGTTTGTACAACTTATCGTTTATTGACAACTCTCTTTTGAAAAACTTCTCTAAAGCACACCAGCTCAGCCACTTCTGGAACACTTCAGCGTTCGGTCCCGTACTTCGGGATGATAGAATCGAGCATCTCGACCATGTGCACGTTTTCAAGGGCTGCCATGACGCGATCTTTGTCATTGAGCTGCTTGCACAGCGCCCTCCAGCTCACGTGCGTGTCCTCTGCGACAAATACACGCGTCCAGTACTCCTCCCCCACATATTTGAGCATTTGGAGCTTGATTGCCAGCCCGATAACACCCGCCATGGAGCAATGGGGAATTGTTGGCCGGAACACAATGCTTACATACTTCAACGGAAGGCCCCGGTGTTTGAGTGCCTCCGTGGTTCCCCGAATCTCTCCGACGTCAATATCGTCCGGGCGAACGACGCCAAGCCTCTCAAGCGAGTACGGATGCTCGGGGTCACGAATGTCGCGTATGAGCTCAAAGATAGTTTCCCGCGAGATGTGCCTAAGCTTTCCGTCCACAAAGGACAACTCTGCCCGTGCTTCGCTGATCTCACTTAGTGTGGGGCTGGGATTCATTGGGTGCAGCGTCCGAAATATAAAAGACGCCGACAGACTTGCACAATCAGCTATGGAGCAGCGCGTTTCTAAACGAGGAGTTGTCGCGCAGAGACTCGTCGTTCTTCTTGAACTCGACTAGAATATAGAAGTCGATGCCAAGTGCTTGCTTGATCTCCTCAATGTCCTCAGTCCACTCTTCTGGCTTCGGACAGTTCCTCGTCCAAATTCCGAGAATGAAATGCTTTGGGCGGATACTGAGCACAATTCCGTTGATGTTGATTTTTCTGAACGACTGGGCACAGAAGTGCACAAGAATCTTCTCAAAGACGCGCTGACCCACCTCTTTCTTCAGCCGCAGAATGTACTTGCCGCCGTTTATGTTTCTCTTGTCTTCCCACATCGCCTTGATTCCCACCTTGAATATGTTGATGTCCATCACAGACATCGTCGAAAGCGGGCACAGGTGGTGCAGAAAGTAGGACAGCTCGGCTGTGTTCTGCAGCGTACATATCGGCTTGATTGTGTCCGCAAAGTTGTCGACTTTCTCTCCCCTTCTTGTCTTCTGGACAACTGTGATCTCCACCGGATGTACAAGCGCAGACATTCTGGGGGACTTAAAATTTTGGAAGCAATGCGAAATGTGTTTGCACCCGCATTCAGCAGTTATTCTCTCTCGGTTTGTTTTGTGCGCTTTCATTGAAAGTCGTTTCGGGTTCCAAATAAACAATGGGAACTCTGCTGGTCGCACACTTTGTATTTGCAGGCGCGGCCCGGCTGATGGCGCTAAAAGGACACGATCACGTGTTTGTCACCCGCTCTGGAAGCTCGCTGTCACTTGCAGGGCCCAGAATCGGCAGCTTTGTGAACCAGCGAGTGTCGGTGCACAACAGAATTTTGTATTTTGAAGAGGACGGGCAGCGGTACTCGCTGGTGATGTTCAGTCGCGACATAGAAGTGAAGGTTGCAAAGAGCACAGGCGAGCGCAGAGTGTCCTTTTTCTCAAAAAAGAGGTCTCTCGACCTTTTCCATCTGGGCACGTTATCGGACGAGGAGAAGAAGGTCGAGAGCGCTGAGGAGAAAGCAAACACCGGCAGAAAAAAACCCCACACAAAGAAGACGCACCGTCCTAGTAGCGAGCCCACATTTCTTGATCCAAACGAGAAGTTCCGCATCGCGAAGCCCAACTCCAGTGCTCGGCCTGCGGGCACGGCACTTGACACAGGTGCAGTCCCAGAAATGCGCCCAGCAGCACAGAGAGGCAAGGCTGCGCCACCAAGCGCCATAGATCACGGCGTCGACGAACAGGAGACGCTACCAGAGGATGATGCGCCGCCCAGGAGACCACCGCCACCTCGCAGAGTGCCAGTGCCTCCACAGGAGCCGAAGTTCCACGTGGAAAGCGACTCTTCTATAGATGACGGAATCAGCTATGCGATCAGAAACGTCCGCATAATGGAGCTCGATAGCGAGTACTTCGCACTTGTGTCAGAAAACAACATCTGCGTCACGTACTTTGAAAACAAATTTATCTTTGCACGATGCGCCAAGAGCGAGGGGCAGAAGTTCAGGCTACACAACATAGAGGACGTCAAAAGAATGTATGCGCAGAGAGGTGGGGATGAGAGGCCGCGCATAGACAACTCCCTGGGCGGCGACACTGCACAGCTGGTACTGCCTCGCCCGATTCTGGAGTACATTCCGCAGATTACAGACAGCCTGGTGCCGCCCACAAAGGGCATCCAGTCCTCAAGGGGCATCGCAGGGACGCCTTTCAGGACAAATGAGAGGAGAGCTGTTGTAAACACAGAAAAGGCACCTCTCGGCCTGGCCCTTGACTCAGACAGCCTTGAATACGACCTGGGCAAGGGCACATTCTCGCGGGAAAACATGCTGAGCAAGCTCAAGCAGACACTTGATGCAGCAAATATAAGCGAGTTTTGAGATGAAAGTACACAATAAACACATTCAAGCACGCGACTGCCTGCTGTGCTTAGGAGTGCACTATCTTTAGGCAGCTCTGAATGTCCCTGATCACTGTGATGTCCCTGCAGCTGAGACACTCAACGAGCTCGGCGAGGACGAACTTCACCAGCTTCCTGTCTCCCGACTTGATCAGCATGCCAAGAATCGCATAGACCTCCTCCTTCCTGATTCGCGGATAGAGCATTCCGTACACGCGCACCTCCCTGCTGAACTCAGCCAGCCTGTTCTTCATTCGTAGCCGCAGAATGTTGTACACAACCCTCAGTGCCATGTCCTCGTAGAGTATTCCGTAGCTCTGCATCGCAAGGTGCTCCTTTGAACTCTGCTCCTTCATCACAGCAAGGCCGGCAACAACCGCGTATGCATCGCATATGCACCTCACACACTCTGTTCGGCATGCAGCTTGTTGTGCCAGAAGACTTCCACCCGAGTTGTCTACCAGGGCCATGCGCACTACACTTGCAGCAAGCTCCTCAGTCTCGTCTCCTCTGGGCGGGCCGTTCTGAAACACATGTGCAAGAAGCTCGTTTCGCACTGTGCAGAAGTCGCCCAGCCTGTGCTCGGCATAGTATGCCTCATTGTCGATGTTTTCCCGTATTCCCTGCCAGAAGCCTCGGACGACCTCTGCATACGTGTCAAGATATCTCATCATTATTCTTTCGCGGGTACGTGTGCCTGTGCTGTAGAGAATGTCCTTGCTGACCTCTACAAACGTCCGGAACTTCTCGAGGCATCGAATGTAACGGCTTATCGTCCCGATAGCCTCCACTGCATTGCACCAGTCCTGTGCTTCGTAGATGGACGAGACAACTCTTGCATATAGCTCGCTGCTGGACTTGCGGTCGCAATATGACGTAGTGAGGTGCTGTAGTGCACTAGCTGCGATGCTGCTTTTGAGGAGTGTTGTGTACAGCACGATGACTGCGGCATAGTCCACGTGCACCAGGATGTGGTTGCAGAGCGTGAATACCTGGTTGCACAGTGTGCTCACTCGTCCTTCGCACAGCAGGACTCTGCCAAGGGCCCTGCAAAACGTTGCCGTCTGTGCAGCGCTCAGACTGCTGTTGTAGTAGAGATCAAATAGGCGGACGTACACAGATTCACTGTAGTAGCCAAGGGGTATGTTCAGGCACACGTCGACGTACAACTGCCGATTGTGGTGGGCTATCTCGGCCATCTCCTTGTCGACTACAGGAAAGCACTGGCTGTCGGCAGGATGCGGTGCGTCTCCCTCTATCCACTGTCCTGAAACTTCCGGCGTGGTTTCTGCAGTGCCCATAGCGAAGAATATTCTGAAAACATCTATGCAGAGGGCTGCAAATTCGTTTTTCCACTTCACAAGGTCCTCTTCGCTGACACCCACTGCCTTTGTCTCTGCACGCAGGGAGGCGCTTACGAAGTCGAGGTACGTTCTGGAGAAGTGGTGTAGCCGATTGCTGCCAATGTAGCTGTTGATGTGCCCCATTGCCAGAAAAAAGATATCAAGGCTTCTCTGGAGCTGCATGTATTCCGTTACACTGAGATTGTGTGTGGCGCTGTCAGCATTCACTGCAATTTTGTTTGGCACATCTGCAGCGTGCTCGTGCTTTTCTACTTGCAGCACGTCGCTGAGTCCATCAAAGTAGGCCTGGCTGAGAAAAAGACCGAATCTTTTGAGACACCCAAATACCTTGGGAAGAATGCTTTTCTCCGCAAACATTGCCATCTCGCACTCTACGTGCTGACTTCGCAAAGTGCCAAAGATCTGGCAGAGTGCAGTTTCTACGACCTCTGGCCTCTCGTCATCAAGAAAAACCAGGACTCTCAAAAAGTAGGTGCGGAGTAGCTCCGCGTCCCGGCTTGCGAGAAAATCGCCAATCTCCTGGTACATGTTGAGCACATTTAGCACAATGCTCACATCGCCTGTAGCAGCATCCCCGAGAAACGCCATGATGCGGAGAATGTGCCCTACATCTATGAAGTATATGTTTTCGTCGACAATCCACTGGGCAACACGGAGGCTTTTCAGCGCAATGTCGTTCGCCATGTCGCAGTGCACTGTGTTGTTTTTTGCAACAACTGCGGCCTCAAGCGTCCCAAGCACAACTGTCCATGAGTGCTTCAGATGGTCGCCGACAGTCTTCAGCACCTCAAGGAGAATCTCGAGCACGGCTGCATGGCTCCCGTGCGCCTTTGCAAATATTCCAAGGTAGAAAAGCGGAATGCTTTCCATACGCTCGCCAAGCTCGCCGAACATAGCACCCTCGTCGTGTCTGCAAATGCTCCCGTAGTATTCTAGAGCAAGCACCCTCACATGCTCGTACTCTCCCGTTCTGAGTGCTGCTTTGAAGCATGTTTCTATAAGATCTGTGCATTCGCCAGCAATGAGCCTGTCGAGGTTTGTTCTGTAGATGTCGACCACACGTTTCATCTTCTCTCCGCATGCAGACTCCTGAAAGGCAATAAGCAGGTGCCAGAGCGTCTCGTGGTCAAATCTCGGACTTTCTTTTGCTATGTGAGACCACCCACTGTCGCTCAGGTTGCCTACAACCGCACTCCATGTGTCCTGCATGTACGAGGCTGTCTGCACAATAGTCTCAACACAGATTCTCTCGTCAAGAGCAGCAAGAGCCTTCACATATGCGTTGTACGTCTCCCTTATGTTTTTTGCAGAGGACCACATCACCACCATTCGCGATATCTCAGCCAGCATGCACCTGTCTGCAGACGAATCAATCAAAAACTCCTGGAAGATACGCGAGAAGACGTCCATGAGTGCAGAGCACACACCTGGGGACTCTTGCTCTGCTGAGCACTCTTTCTGCAGCACTTTTTCGTCTGGAATGTCCACCGAATACATGTAGGCGCATATGTTCCTGCACACACGCAAGCGCTTATCCATGTGCTCTCTGCTCTGCGTTATGAACTGCACGATGTCTTCCATGGCCCTGCGGAGGCAGACGTAGTCTTCTGTGCCGAGTGCTTCTAGAAACTCGATGGCTGCTTCGGCATGGACCTCCTTGCTGCCTATGTACGCAGAAAGAACCTTTGCCACCGTGTTGCATAGCTTTCTTTTGCGAATGTACTTGAGCAAAACCCGCAGATACTGCCTCGCAAGGTCTTTGTCAAATCCTTTCTGCGATACCTCAAACACCTTTGCATGGCAGCTTCCAAGTGCATCCACGCCGGCATGGCTGCGCACAGTTGCATTGCATGCAGTTTCTATGTCCAATGCGTTTTCTACTGTTATTTCAAGAATGTCAAAGAAGTACAGCATATTCGCTTTTTTTTGTGCTATTTTACTCCCGTCAGCAAGACCAAGAACAAGACCAAATATACGCAGCACATCCGCCCTGTGCCTCTTGCACGCTGCATCTTGCGTCGCGAGGGCTCCCGAGACGGCTTTCTCATCGTACGCCGCTCCAAGTTGCCTGACATCGTAGAGGTATCTGTCGAAAACAACAAGGATCATCTGTTTCGAAATCACCTCAGCAGAAAGTGCAACGTGGTTGTACGTGCTCCCCCGCATTTCAACAACGAAGCTAAAGAGCCTTGCGAGGACCTCGTCGCGGACCTCGTCGCTTCCCATGAGATACGGTATGAACTGGAGTATCTTCAACTTGGCATCCTCGTTCCAGTGCTTTGCCATTATCATCTCACAGATATCAACAAAGCGATCCTGCGGAATGAACGAGTGGCTCAGAAACAGTCTCACACAATCAAGCACGTAAAGAGGCACCTTCTTCATGACGCCAAGAGCAAGAATAAACGGCCCAGGGATGTCTGTATCTCGTAGAATTTCACTTATGTTTTCACTACGAGCAACAAAGTCAGATGCCTGCACGCAAAGCCCGTGGATGTCACTGCTTGTGTGTACAGTGTCTTTTGACAGTCGTGTCAAGCTCTCTCTGATGCTTTCCTTTGTCAGTGACACCATGGATTGTAAAAGACTTTTTTTTTATTTCTGGAGGTACAGCACCAATGAATGGAAGACCGCACCACAACACATGACACGTGCCAATTGGCAAGCTGTTTGTGGTAGAGCGATAGGACAGCACGGCGTCTGCCTGTGAAGAGCGTGCAGCCCATGGGGTGCATGAGGTGCTGCTAGCAGCTGTGCACGAAGAAGTGCAGAAAATATCTCCGCTCTTTTTCGTCAAAATATTCGCTCAGATTGTCTCCAGTAACCTGCCCCTCGTACCTGAACCCGAGGACTTTGTATGGCACCGCAGAGATGTACAGAAAATTGCCACTGGATGTCTCTTCAAACCTGTACACAGGGTGTTTTCTTGCCTTTACAAACTCTATTTCCACGCCAAACCCTCTCAGCCCGTCCATGAGCAGACTTCTGGTTCTGATATACCCTGGTCTTGCAACAGCTCTTATCTGTGCACCTGCGAGCATCTTGCAGTGTCTCTTGCCACTTTTGTGCAGAATAAAGCTTTGCACCGTCGTATGCAGCGTGCGGCAGAGGCTGCACTCGTATCTGCCACTGTTGTTTGTGACAAAGTGCGGGTCTGCGTCAAGGCCATGTAACCTCTTGAGCAGTGCCGTGGACCTGCGCACCTTCTCGTCCTTGATGTCCGCGATTGTCGGTGGTACTGTGTTCTTGAAACCACCCCGTTCCTCTCTGTCTATGTGCATGTGCCTCTCAGGGGCTGATGCGGACAATGCTTCGGTAGTCTAGCAACAACACTGCAACAAAGACACTATCCAATATGTCGCTGTTCAAAAAGGGCACATGTGGCAGCGGTGGGATTCGAACCCACGAACTCGTTGAGAGCAGATCTTAAGTCAGCCGCCTTTGACCACTCGGCAACGCTGCCCTAAAAAAATAGATTTTCATTAATTGAATTTAATTTAAAAATGTATAATGTCCTGATATGTTTGCATACAATCGCATCACAGTTATTAACTGAGCACACGAACTCTTTGTAAGATGTGCTTCCACTATTTGCAGTACATGATGTGGTAAAGCGAGAGTGTATATGCATTTGTCACTGCTCTTTTTTCAGTGTGTGGTCTCTTTATGTCGTGTATGTCAAAAGAAGAGGGCACCGGGCTTCCGACAGCGTTTTGTGATATTGGCAATGTTCCATTATTGTTTCAGAGAAGGCATAAAAACACAGCGGCTTAGCACCCATGGGACATTCCGAATGCAGCTGCACAAGCGAGTCTGTGGACACATGTCCGTCTGAGCGCAGAAGACATGGTGACAGCAGAGAGTCGAGTCTTTGTCTTGACGGATGTTGCCAGAAGAATGATGAAGATGGTCGTGTAAGGTTATGCAAAGACGAGTGCATGGCTGGCATCGCAGGCATCAGCAACTCGATGGTGCACACAGGTAGTGTGCACACAAACAATGAGGTGCTTGTGAATACAGAGCAAGGTTGTGCAGGTGACAGCGATACCATACCACCCATGGAGCCGTATGGAGACTTCAAAGGACATTGGAGCAGTGAGAACGAAGAGAGAATGGCAGCCGCCCGTGATTCGAGCGCACTGCTTCTCAATGAAGCTCCTTTTCAGCCACAATACAGTGTATGTGATAGAAATGCTGTGTCCTGTGCATCTCCTGATCATAGAAAATGCATGTACAAGGAGGACATTCAGAAGCATCAGACATGTAAGTGCATTTTTGTTCCGAATGGCGCCACAAGCAGCTCTGTTTTGTACAGTAAAGCAGATGGGGCACAGGACGTAGACACGGCATGCACCAATGTATCTAGAGATTCCAAAAAAGCTGCGTCATTTATAGAGGTTTCACATAAGATAGAACACATGGCTAGAAGCCTCATGGAGAGGCGAACAGCTCTCAGCGTCTGCTCAAAGCACAATGAAGCAGACGCAGCATGCAAAACCTACGGAGAGACACGCGCACAACATGCAAGAATGAACAGAGCCATTGACAGCAGCCACATTTCAACAAAGGCCACACATGTTCCAACAGGATTTGCCATCACGAAGACGCAGTACAAGATTTTTTTCACATCTGAAGACGCAAAGAATGCAAATATAGACACATCCATCCGCAAGATCACCTTTCCGCAGGAAAGCAGCTATTTTGGAAAGACTAAACCAGAAGAGAAAGGGCATGCAAATACGTCGTGTATCTACAGAAACAGTCAAGTGCTCAACTTGTGTACAGAACGTGCAGTTGTGCAAGATAGTGTTGTGCCCATTGTTAAGAAGAAGCACAAGGACACAATACAGGTTGACTGCACCACACGACAATGCACTGGTCCATCTACTGTGTCTGTAAGTATACGTGCAGCGGATACAAGGCACACGCTTCATGAAGATGTTGTTTCTCAGGAGGACAATCTGTGCGACCTTGTTGAAAGGCTTTCTACGAAAAACAATATAGAGGATGTGTGTGTGCCAATACAGAGGGAAGTGCACTATGTAGACCCTGAAGTAACCGCAAAGGACGCGAGGCAAGAAAAGAGAGGCTTTCTTTGCCGATTTTTTTCTACTTTGTTTGGATGCTGTGTATAGAGCAGATTTTCTGAGTGCATGCTACACATGTATTCTATGCCTCTTTCACAAGAGAATAGCTGTTGTTAAAGGAAGTTTCCACTAAACATATTTTTCGGCAAGCAAACACCACCTGACTGAACGTGCAAGTACTGCGTAAAACCCAGAAGAACTTCTGTAACGAACTAGCTCCGCTCACACCGCTTATCTGTTTTGCTCACACTGCAGTCAACAGTCTGTCGCTTGCTTTGGAAATCAGCCACCGAAAACCAACATCAAGGTTTTCTCCACTCACTGCAGAACACGTTGTAAACTTGACATTCGAACTTTCCAGTCCAGATACAAAGTCACACTTTATCTGCTCGGTAGAGTCGCAGAGGTCCAGCTTATTTCCTAGAATGAGAACAGGCACGTCACACAGGAAATGGTCGTTCACAATACTTTCCAAATGCGAGGACACTGGTCTTGGATCTGTCAGATCAAAAACATACACAAGGCCATCGAGTCCCTCGTAGTAGTTGGTCCAGTACTTCCTGAATGACTGCTGGCCGCCCACATCTAGAAATAACAGGCTCCAAGGTCCGTGCTGAATGCTGTGTATGCGGTATCCAAAGGTTGGTGGGAGATATTCAGCAACAAGCCCAAACTGCTTGTGAAGTATGGTTGTCTTTCCTGAGTTGTCTAGGCCAAGAATAAGCATCTTTAGCTCGCCTCTCTCCTTTTTTATTTTCCTTATCATAGTGCTTAGTCCCATCTTAAGTGATTGGGGTTGAGAGCTAGCACTATCTACATGCAAGCAGCCCCTGCCCATAAACTAAAATCAGAGGCTTCTGTAGAGACCGTGTAGGTGATGCATGAAGAATATTGTGGCGTAGAGGCAGGGCTGTTATACAGACGTGACATGTGCTTGCCTGTGCCAAAGCCAGAAAGAGAGCCTGCAGCGCACCTGAAAACACACATGACCACATGCAAAAAGCCGATGTGATTCTGACAGTGTCTGAAGAAGCTCTGACTTCATACCAACAAAAACGGAGCCCCAATGAAAATTATTGACAGAGAATGGTTATATAAGAATATAGACTCGTTTCGGTCACAGAAGTGTGTCGTGATAACTGGTGCAGGTATATCCTGTACAAGCGGCATACCTGACTATCGCTCTAAGGAGGGACTGTTTAGTGCACGGAATAAAAAGGGGTTTCGTGGGAGTGACTACTTTGATTACAGGTTTTCTATGCACCCGGAGACACGTCCCGAGTATCTTCGGTTTGTGGCACTCTTCAAGGACATATGTGACAGAGCCGTGCCCTCTGAGGCTCATCAGGTCCTGAATTATCTTAAAACGGTCAACAGACTCCGCGTGTATTCACAAAACATATGTGGGCTGGAGGAAAGGGCAGGGCTTGTATCGGAACGGTCGCCAAAGACCGAGCTGGTACTTCTCCATGGCGACATGAAGACTCTCAAATGCACATATTGCGGCTACAAAATTCCATTCACGAACGTTGAGTGCGAAAAGTTCAAAAAAAGCGAGGACATTCTCTGCACCAAGTGCCTGAGTAGACGCCGGAGGGGAAGTGCACCAAAGGGCATCATGAATACCACAATTGTACATTACAACCAGACTCATCCAGACTCGCATATGATAGGCTGCATATCGGAGTTGGACAAGAACCTCACTCTCCTGATAGTGGTGGGGACAAGTATGAAGGTGTATGGCGTGAAGAGACTTACAAGACATTTTCTGAGGAATTTGAACGGAATATCGTTGTTTGTAAATCTAGAGGAGCCACCCAGCGAGTTTCAGAAGTCTTTTCAATACATGTGGAAGGGCGATTGCAATGACTTTTTCAGGGCCCTGAGAGCGGGGTTAGAAACATGCAAGAGGCCAAGCAGAGCACAAAAGATAGCAGCGTCCATGAAACTCGACACAAAAGAGCGCAATAAGCCGCAAAAAGTACTCATAGACGAGCCTCGCAACGGTAAGACTGCTAAAGAAATGGGAAAAAAGAACCCGCTGGTACCTGCAGATAACACACTCCGTATAGATACATTAGAGAAAGAGCACAAATCCAGCGGTGCGCCTGCCACGTCAGTACCTAGGGTCACATCTCCTTCAAAATGCGCAGCAGAGAAGGCACAAGGGCATAGCAAAGCGGAAACTACACTGGATAGAAAAGAACATGCTATCATGAAGATGGAGGAAAAATCTACAGAGAACAACATGTCTCTACATACATTATACCTGAGATATCTGTATTGGACAAAAGCTGCATTGACGAAATATAAAGGAGAAAGTAACATTGATACTCACAAAAAGGAGACATCGCCACTTGTCACAACAGAAACCTGCATGCTGCAAAGGAAGGCCAGGGAAACCAAAGCTTGCATTGAGACACAGAATATAGAAATGAACAAGATCGACCTCTTTGCGAAGGAAAAGATATCAAAAGCAGCCGATGCCAAACTGAGTGAAAGAGCGAGAAGAAGCACTATATGTGGAGGAATGACCGAGAAAACATCCGTGGAGAAGGGATGGCGCCGATTTAGTTTTGCGTTATCTATCGGAAGTTACTTTAGCGCGAAATCAAGAAAAAGCTGACTGCGCTTATTAATGCACAGATAGAAAATGGAACTGCCCACGCGTGTTTTTGCACTTCTGCTTTGCAGTTGTCTCACAGAGTCTCTTTGTACTTTGCAAGCACCCCATGTCGGCGCTCAGCGAGCTTGCAAGACCGCACATTGAGTCATTCAACGCGCTTTTCAGCAACTCCGTCATCGACAACATCGTTGCCAACATGGAGGGCGTTGAAATACGCGACGAAAGTTCTTCACTGAAGGTGTTTGTTGAGGACGTCACGGTCTTAAAGCCTTTTCTGTCTGAAAAAGACTATGGAAGCATCGACAGAAGATTCTTCCCCTGCGAGTGTAGAGAACGCCAGAAAACGTACCGGGGCAGGATCATCATAAAGTACGGCTTTTTCCTCAATGGCGAACGCTTTCATTCCGAGGAAAGAAACGGTGGGTACATGCCGATTATGCTAAGGTCAGCCCTCTGCCATCTGAGTAGCATTGATTCAAACAAGTATCCTAGTATACGGGAGGACAAGGAAGAGCTTGGCGGGTATTTCATTGTAAATGGAATAGAGAAGCTTGTGAGATTTTTGATTATACAGAAGAGAAACTTTGTTTTTGCACATAACAAAAGTTCGTATTTGAAAAAAGGCAAAAATCTGACCGAGCATGCTGTGTCCATACGCTGTGTCGGAAATGACGAGATAGCGTCGATGATGCACATACACTATGCACAGGATGGAAACGTCTACGTGAGAGTGTTCTACAGAAAAAGTGAGTACATAATACCTATCGTACCAGTTCTCAAGTGCCTTGTCAATGTTACCGATGAGGAGTTGTTCAGGGTTCTCTGCTACAAGGAAGACAACCTACTAAAGTGCAAAATAGAGCTTCTTCTTAGAAAAAGCGCAGATCTTAGTATGTCATGCATAGCTAACATGTTTCGAGAGGCATTCATCGGTCAGAGTTACACAGAAAGCGAGATAGGCGAGCTTTTCTTGAAGAGGTGCATCGCAGTGCAGCTTGACACGAAGCAGGACAAGTACAACTTCTTGATTGAGGCCACAAAGAAGCTGTTAAGTCTCGTTGAAGGAAAGATACAGCAGGATGACCCAGACAACCCCATGAACCATGAAATCCTCTCTACGACACAGCTCTTTGCCCTTATAATCAAAGAAAGACTGGAGGAGACACTGAGAGCTGCAAGAATCGTCTACCTAAAAAAGGGCTTTCCGCTTACAAAACAAAGCATACTTGAAAACCTTGTCAGGAAGTTTGACGTGAACATCGGGCACAAGATAGAAAACTTCTTAGCCACAGGAAACTACAACACAGTACATAGTACAGATATAATGCAGAGCTCAGGCTTTTCTGTCGTTGCAGAGCGGCTCAATTTCTACCGCTTTCTGAGCCACTTCAGGTGTGTGAGCAGAGGCGCATTCTTTGCAACAGTTAAAATCACAACCGTCAGAAAGCTCAGGCCAGAGTCCTGGGGGTTTTTCTGCCCAGTGCACACGCCTGATGGTGCTCCGTGTGGGCTCTTGAACCATCTTGCACATAGTGCATGTATCGTATTTCGTAACGAAGACTTCGACCCTACCTTTTTGTTTCGTCTTGGAATGGTCGAGTGTCGAATAGGCATGTTCATGAAGAACACATTCCCGGTGGCACTTGATGGCCGCGTAGTTGGATATGCTCCCGAACACCTGGCCGCAGGTATTGCCAGGGCAGCTCGAGAGCACAGAAACAGAAATAACTCTGCAGTAGAGGTTGTTTACATACCCGGCTCTGTGTGTATGTCTCCAGGAATCTTCATATTTACATCTATTGGGAGGCTGGCCAGGCCTGTATTCAACAATGTCTTATCAAGCGTTGAGTACATTGGAATCATGGAGCAGGTCTTCCTCAACATTTCGTTGGAAGACGTCAAAGAAGACGCTCACACAGAGCACACTGCCTACAGATCAACACAGAATGTTTCCATGTATCGTGAAATTGCGAAGACAAACATATTTAGTGTCCTTGCAGGGCTCACGCCATTTTCAGACCACAACCAAAGCCCACGAAATATGCACCAGTGCCAGATGGCCAAGCAGAGCATAGGCGTGCCATTTTTGAACACAAAGTATCGTGTAGATAACAAGTCGTACCATCTTGTGTACACACAGGACCCCGTTGTGAAGACCCATTTTTACGACATGTACAACCTGAGTAGCTATCCTATTGGCATCAATGCTGTTGTCGCTGTGCTGAGCTACACTGCATACGACATGGAGGACGCTATGGTTATCAACAGAAGCAGCATAGATAGGGGATTCTTCAAGGGAGAGATATACAAGACAGAAACTGTAAACCTGGAAAAGGACTGCCATGTTATGGACATGCCAGATATCGGAGACATAATTGACACTGATGATGTTATCTTGAGATATAAAGACAGTGTCGGTGATATGCATGCTATTCGGTACAAAGGGCTCGAAGCTGGATGCGTCGATTCTGTACGGTTGTTTTCCAATCAATCTGTGTCTCCGCTGATCAACACCGCTGTTGTGAGACTCCGCATAAAACGAGATCCTACAATCGGTGACAAGTTCTGCTCAAGGCACGGACAGAAGGGTGTGTGCTCAATGAGATGGCCTAACATCGATATGCCGTTTTCCGAAAGCGGGCTTGTGCCTGACATTATAATCAACCCGCATGCCTTTCCATCCAGAATGACCATAGGAATGCTGCTGGAGAGCATAGCAGGAAAGTCAGGGTGTCTTCTTGGAAAAAAGCAGGACAGCACGCCCTTTCAACAGTGCTGTTCTGACAGGCAGATGCACCAAAGCAAGGAAGACATGCGGAAAGCGTTCTGTGAGGAGCTGCAGAAGCATGGTTTTAACTACTATGGAAATGAGCCAATGTACTCCGGCATCACGGGTCAGGAACTCAGAACAGACATATACCTGGGTGTTGTCTACTACCAAAGGCTCCGTCATATGGTCAACGATAAGTTCCAGGTCCGCTCTACGGGTCCTGTCCAGCCGCAGACTAGGCAGCCCATAAAGGGAAGGTCAAAGCAAGGCGGAGTAAGGCTTGGCGAGATGGAGAGAGACGCCATCATCGGACATGGTGCCTCGTACATACTCCAGGACAGGCTAATGAACTGCTCTGATGGGTGCGACTTTTTCTATTGCAAAAGTTGCAGATCCATCATGTGTGTAGAAAAGAGCGGATGCACTTGTGGTACAAAGGAGATATACAAGGTGAGGCTTCCCTATGTAATCAAATATCTTCTCTCTGAGCTTCTGGCAATGAACATACGAGTTCGCCTCAACTATGATTAGTCGATATCTTCTTGCATTCGGCATCGCACGGTCATACAAAACATATTGGAAGAGACTGCGAGCTTTTACTGACTGGAACCGAGACAATGAACCTTTTTAATTCACAAATCTTCCAATCTGATAGACCTCAGAAACCTCAGCACGCTTTGCGTTTTCGTCCCACACGTCTCTGTTCTCCAAAAAAAAGAGATCTTTCTTGTCTCCACAAGTCTTCATGTGGAACCATCCGTTTCCATTCAGTCTTCTGTCTATCACGAGAGTTGACCTGTACTGCACTGGTTCTCGGAGTCTCATGTTGTAGTATCGCTTTCCAGAACAGAAGTACGGTGTAACTGAATCGTACTCTGAATTTAAAAGAGCCATAAGGGGTTCTACGTCTGGAAACATAGATGACATAAGCTTTTGGTGTATTTAAGTGCACAGAAATCACATGATTTACTGAAAAGTGCGGAGAAATTGTAGAGTGAATGTGGCCACAAAGCACTGCTCCATTATGAATAAGACACAGGTGTTGCGGGACTTGTGACTCTGTTCTGAATGCACACACATAGTCATAAAAAGAGACATGCATCTACATTCTGTCCAGTGGCTTCAGTCCAAGTATCTTCATTCCATCGCCCAGAACATTTTTTGCACAAAGGTACACCAGAAGCCTGGCTCTTGCAATTTCAACTGTATTTGAGCCCACGACTTTGATACTACCAAACATTCTGTTCACGTACTTCGCCAGCTTCATCACAAACTCAAGCAAAATGTGGGGCTCGTGCGTTTCTAGGCACTCAAGAAGAACAATTGGGTATTGTACCAAGTGAAACGCAAGCATCAGAACTAACTCTTCCTCTATGCATGAGTAGTCAATATTCTCGCTGCTTTCGATAGAAACTCCCTCGTTCCTTTTCTCGATGCTTGACATTCTGCAATGCGTGTATTGCAGGTACGGACCTGTGTTGCCCTCTATGGACGTGCACCTGCTGATTGAAAACGTGTAATCCTTTCTTCTTTTGGCTCCAAAGTCCTGGACTATGATACCAGAAACAGCAAGCACTAGAGCAGTCTCGTCTACATCATCAATGCACTCAAATCTATCGCTCTTTTTCATCGTGTCCAGCATCGCTTTCTTTGTATCGTTTATGATGTCCTCCAGAAACACAACCGTTCCCTTTCTACTCGACATTCCCATAACCATGCCGTGCTCTACATGCTCTACTACGTCCCTTTCAATGCCCAACTTCTTCACAGCCGCCCCCAGCTTTGCAAGATAGTCGCTCTGCTCCGTAGCAACAACATAGAGTATTTTTTCTGGATTGTACTTCTCAACACGGTCAAAAACTGCAGCAATGTCACGTGTCTGGTAAAGAGTGGTGCCATCGCCCTTAATAACAATCAGCTTTCCAAGCTTCCCCAAGTCGATCACTTTAGACCCGTCATTGTCGGTGCTCACTGCACTGCTGCCCGTTATGATCTCCTTGCCCCGCTTGCCGTACTCGCTCTCACCAGAATACACATCGAAGTGCACACCAAGCATTTCATAGACCTCTTTGTACTTCCTTATGCTCAGTTCTCTGATGTTGCGCCACAACTCTATATTTTCGGGCTTTCCATCTTCCATCTCTTTGAAAAACACACGTGCTGCTTTGTCAATGTTGGGATCCTCCTTTGCCTTTCTAGATACCTCTACATATATGTTGAAGAAATACTTGAGCACATCGTCAACATTCTGCATGTTCTTCTTTTCGGTGTTGTGTGAGACATCGTCCTTGTCCGTATTCTTTTCATGTCCATTACTGCATTCATTTCCACTAGCAGACTTCTTTTTCTCAACATTCTCAACAGCTTTTTCTAACATTTCAAGACACGCCTCTCCTCTCTTCATTTTTTCGAAGAAGTAGTAACCCACAAGTCCAAATTGCTTTCCCCAGTCTCCAAGGTAATTGATGCTGGTTACGTTGTATCCAAACTTTCTGTAGAGGTTCTTCAGAAAGTTGCCTATCATTGTGGTTCTGAGATGGCCTGCATGGAATATTTTGGCGATGTTTGGGCTGCTGTATTCTATCACAACGTTTTTTCCGGTACCTACAGAGAGGAGCTCATCCTTGTACTTGCCCTCGTAAATCTCAACTAAAAACGACTTCAGAAGCTTCTTTTTGTCTAGCTTGATGAAGAGTGTCGAGCCAGAGACTGTCACTGACTGGACTATAGGGGAGAACTCGAGTCTTTTTGATATCAACACAAGGTCTATGCTATCTCTGCTTATCTTCTGCATCATAAGCACAAAGTCCCCCACGTCAGGCTTGGTGCAAAGAGACAGCGCATTCTCTATATGGGCGGACGGAAAAGGCAAGACAGGCTGAAGTTCGCCGACAATCTGTTTTTTGATTCCTTTGATAAGCATTTGGGGTTTTGGGCAGACGTTTTATTTTTTCTTTGTTCGTGGCAAGCCTGGATCTGGAGCCCTGAAATGTTAATTGAAGCCACGGTTTGGCCTGGCCCAAACACCTACACAGGAGCACATGGATAGTCATCCTGCACAGATCCTCAACACAGCTACATACAATTCTTCGTGTATCTACAAAAATTCTGTGTGGAAGAGGAGAGAGTTGTGTACACTAGAATGACATGCTGCTACTTGCACTAAAATCACCGGTGCAAGCCAACACGCCTGCTGTTCTGTACCACCTCTATGTCGTGTTAGTTAACTGTCTATCCTTTTCCCAGCCCACATGACGCAAGTGCTCATTGAGCTTGAAGACGAGACTGGGACCACGATACTTGGGTGCACGCAGGTCCCCGTCAATATACATAGAAACCACCTTCTTTCGCTCGCCAACCAGCCAGAGGACGTACATTTCTATCTCAATGGGCATGTGATAAGCGAAACTCTGAAGGAAGTCCTGGACACGCAAAAAATAGACAGCCATGAATCTGTTCTAAAGATCAGGACGTGCCAGAGCACGCCTGAAAAGGACACATTTTACTGCTCCGAGGCGTTCAGCGGGCACGAAGCACCTGTTCTGTGTGTGGCTATGGACAAGGATGTGTTGGTGACGGGTGGCGGAGACTGCACCACACGGTTCTGGTGCACATTGACAAAAACTCCAAAGAAAATATGTAAGAACAACAACCACTGGGTGCAAAGAATATGCTTTGCAGATGATATAGTAGCCACTGGCGACATGGAGGGCAGGATTGTAATGTACACAAGAGAGGGTGCGCTTTTGAGAGAAATAAGCGCGCACAGAAGGTCTATAACGTGTCTTGCATACAAAAAGCATCTTATAAGTGGCGGCCGCGATAACATGGTCAAATTCTGGAAGCTGAATGGTGAATGTGTATTTTCGTACTCTCACCTAGGGCCTGTATCTGGTATAGTTGCAGGAGATCTTGTAGTCACTGCAGGGCGGGATGGAAAGACAAAGGTATTCAGTGGCTTTCAGCATGTTGCAGACCTTGGAGGTCATTCGCAGCCAGTCAACTGCCTGGATGTATGGAACAGTTACATTGTGACAGGAGGAGATGATGGCTTTGTCTGCATCTGGAAGGACCTTTCTCTAGTGAAAAAGATTGCACACAGAAGAGAAGTTATCAGCGTCTCTATAGCAAGAAACGGAATGTTCTTTGCAACAGGCTCATTTGACAAAACAGTGAAGATTGTTGCACTGGAGAGCGGTGTGGAAATATGCACATATAGACACCTAAACTATGTGTACAGCGTTATGGCTCTGGGTGACAAAATCATTTCTTGCTCAAAGGACAAGTCGCTTAAAGTCTTCAGTGTCACGAAAAAAGAGGTTATTTGTACGTTTGTGTGTAATGATGAGGTTTACTGCTTTGATTACCTGGAGGGCTCTATTGTTGCAGGCTGCAGAGACAAGAAGCTCTACTTCTATCGCTGAGCTACCGTTACTACATCACTGGCCTTCGCTGTGCAACGAAACGCAAATAAAAGCTATTGGTTTCACAACACTGCATATGCGTATAGACACAAGAGCATTTTAAAAGCACTGTTTGGCCATTCAGTGTAAAAGCATGTTCGTGCCAGCAGATGCTTTTGTGCATTAACATGAAAAAGGAGTTGTGTGGTCTGTGCTACTTCTTCTTCTTCTTTCTTGGGTATTCATATTCCTCGTAAGACTCGTCTGCATCATCATCATCCTCGCTATCATAGTAATCCTCCTCATCGGAGACATCCTCCTCATCTTCGCCCTCAAACTCCTCGCTTTCATCGTCGTCACTTTCATCCTCAGTGTCAAAGTCGCTCTCGATGCTCGTGTATTCCGTCTCAACATCAGTGGAGGAGTCTGAATTTTCCTCAGCCTCAGGACTTATCAGGTCGTACCATGCATTGCTTTCGTAGAAGGCGAGTGGGTCCTGCATGATCGTCTTGAGGAGGTTGTTCCACTGTATGTTGACCTTTGTCTCCAGAAACACAACGTTTTTCGAGTCAAAGAAGTCCTTCAGATCCGAGATGCATGACGAGTCGATGGACAGAATAGATATCGGTGGCTTCTTCTTGTCTTTCAGTATTATTATCATGTCTGAAGTCTTGACGCCGTATACAACACGCTCAAAGTTTATAATTTCAATCTCACACAGAGTGACTACAAGGAAAGGAACGTCCACCAGTGATACAAGACATTCGTTTGTTGGATGAATCAAAACCGATTCTCTAAATGGAACTCCGTAGAAACTCTTGTCGACATATGGTACCTCAACTTTTATTGCGAAGTTCTCTTCAATGTGCTCGATGAAAAGTTTGAATTCCCTGTTGATAGCGCTCCTTCTGTCCTCAAACTCTTTCTCAAGAACCATCTCCATGTACTCGTCGTTTCGCGTCTTCAGTGTGTCATGGGTCATGCTCATGCCAACTTCCCTATAGAACTGCAGGTTGTATGTCTTTTTTCCAACAATCATAGGATTCACCAAGTTGAAGTGCAGAATCGCCCTCTGCTCAACAGTGGCCTCCTGATAGAATGCATGCTTTATGTTCGACGCAAGAATCTCGACCGGCTGTGGCCCAAACCTCAGTCCGTTCTCGTGGAGCTCAAGGTTTGATGCTGTGCTTTTCTTTACACCGGCCCTCGCATCTGTCTTCATCAGTACATCAGTAAGCACAAGCCGCCTGCCACGCGCCTCCTTCAATGCCTCTTGCTCGACTATTCCCTGATTCTGTGCCAAAATACTCATCTTCTCCTGAAAACTCTTTTTCATCTCCGTAATCTGGTTGAATATCTCCTCAATGAAATGCGTAGACGCCACATAACTTGTGCTTTTAAGAGTGTCAAGACTTTTCTGTGTGCCTGCACTCTTCAGACACTCTTTCTGGTTAAAGTTTATTCTAAGCACTGCCCTGTCCCCCTCCTCTGTCTTAGACATATTCTTGATCATTGAGACATGAAACGGAACGCAGTAGTCAAACACAGGTATGATGACAGCCTCTCCCTTTCTGTCCACGGCAATTTTTGGTTTTCGAGGCACCAGCGTTTCCTTTTTGTACGGTATGTATACTATCTCCTCTTCTCCTCTGTCACTCTCCTCATGTTTGGCGTCCCGATGATACGCTTTCATCTCCTCAATCAGCTTGTCCAGAAGCTCTTTTTGATGCTCTGTTCTTCGTATGTTTTTTTCCAGGTCCTGGTCTCTCTTACGCACTCGAATACCAATGGTTTTCTTGTCAGTCCGTATCATGATAGGCTGTGAGCGCGTTGCATTGTCCGCAACATCACTTTCCTGGTGTATATGTCCATCTGTGATGCACTGTAGCTTGTCTAAAAGATGGAAAGTGTCTGTCAGGTTTACAACCCTTGCGCCATTCTTTATCTCAAGATTTATGACCAGCACCATGCCGCTTTCAAACACATTTCTAACAACCTCCTCCTTGTGGTAGAGCCCTGTAGAGTAGAGAACGTCTCTGTTGATGCGTCCGCTCAGACCCCTTTCACTGAATATGTCCTTCACCTTACTTCTGAATACCTCTACAGAAGATCCCGGTCTTATGAGCTCTACGACTTCTCGCTGAAGCTCGTATATAAGATTCAGATCGTCAGCTATGTCCTGCTCTGGGTTGAACAAAATTGTTCTTCCTATCTCTGCACAATATCCATCATACCTGACTCCTATTTTGCAAAGGATGTTGTCGTACTTTACGTATGTGTTTTCTACAGTGTTGAAATGCAGATTCTCGAGATCAAATATGCATCCGCTCTGCAAAAAAGGTGGAAACGTAAATTCTATCTTGTCCTGGTCACCTTCAATTGCACAATTCTCCTCGTACAAGACATCCTCCACTCTGCGACCTAATTCACCATGTGTAATGCGTTTTGCGTCTGCCTGCTCCTGG
>CM017450.1:201332-236977 GCA_007674295.1 Antonospora locustae
TTTAGCTGCCTTTTTTGCATTTTCAACTTCTATATCCTCCTTGACCTGCATAAGGTCAAGAACCTCTCTTGTCATGTCATGGAAGGCCATGCCCTCCATGATCATCTCGCAGAACGCACCCTTTATGTTCTCTCTGTCAACAACTCCAAATTCTCTGCCAATTTTACCTATTTGACTCTTGATCTCGCTGATGTTTGAGCTGTTTTTGCTTCTGACAAGTACACGTATTTCACCACCAAGTTGCTCAAGTATGAGGGCCTTTTTGGGACTGGTAACCGCATACGTATCTGTTTTTGATATCAGCAACGCCGTCTCTGGAAGCTCGTATCCAAGTAAATAGAGAAATATGGCAGAGTTCATGTTGGAAATTTCGACGTCTTCCGATTTTCCAAGTATCGCAAGCAACGGGCTGCTTATTTGCTTTCTGATAAGAGAAATTCGCTTTTTGAAGTTATCCTTGCAGAGAGTAACCTCCGACATGGGGGTGTTTTTTACGTATTTTTGACCGGCATGAACTTCGCTGCAGAAGCAATGATGAGAGCTGTTCTTGCTCTAAAAGCTAGTTTCAAGATACGCAGTCCTTCGGCCGTCTATGGTGTGAATGCTGTGTGCACAACAGGGCCATCTCTATCAATACACGTTTAAAACACATGGCTTGCCAATGCGATTACACACAACCTACAGGGGTTCGTGCATCAAAGACCAAAATTTGCATCATGAAAGCAGGTGCACACGCTGTGACATGAAACGCATATCAGTGTGCATCAAGGGATGTAATGTGTCTTGAATACAAAACACAGTATGACACTCGTTACAAATATTGGTAACTTCCTAAACAAAATAGACTTAAAAGCAACAGTGCTCGTCTGGAAATGATATCTTTCAAAGACGTATTCAACACAAGAGCTGCAAACACAGGCATCTGTTGTTGTGCGGTTAAGGCACTGCTTGCATTTGTGAGCATATCTATGGCATTTATTATTCAGGAGAGATCTACGGGAATGTACTTCAAAAGCCCTCCGCATGGAAAAATCGAGCTAGTTCCGTCGATCTCCGATGCATCCATCTACGAGACAAAAAGAATCAATAATAGTCCCATAATTCTCAGCATAGTACACATGAAGGATGTTAACGAAAAGGGTGCATCTAGGGCAAACGGATATGTCCTTGACTATTCAGACAGAGACAATCCTCTGATTTCATATCCATACCACGGTCTTTCAAACCAGCAGTTCTCATTTATCTTAGATAATGATGGCTACTACCAAATAGTACAGAATGGACAGAAGTTTTTGCGCTATGACTCCGCGTCGACTAGCCTAGTTGGTGGGCCGTTTGTCGACGGAGAAAACAACGGGTTTCTTCTCTGGACCAATGACGGAACCACTTGCTATTCGGGCCACAAAAAGAAGCAAGGAAGCTCATCTTTTGAGATTGACGAAGATCTTCGTGGAAAAGATTATTATGGGGGAGGTTTGTTACGAAGTCTTAAAATTGAATCTCCTTACAATGTGTATCGAAGGAGCATTCCCTGGAGTCAAAGAAGATATAGCTTTTCGCTTTATTGACAGTCCTAATTGAGACTAAAGAGTTTAAATTTGAAGGTGCGAGTTGTGTGATAACAGGTTTGGTATGATAAGGCTACATCGTGTGCAATGAAATTCCACAAACTTGCAGATTGATGTTCATTTCAATTAATAAAATACTTGAGCGTCAAGTTGAGTAGCGGAAGGAATGCAATAGCTGCACTTACTCGAGTTTTGCATCTACGTCCTGCACAAAAAGCCTTGTACCTATGCCTTGCCCATTCTTACCGTGATATAAGAAGCAATATACTCCTGAATCTCACGGGATATGCAGAAAAATGGTGTTCACTCTTGCATATGGAGAGAAAAAGTGCGCAAATTCTGTACATAAACAAACACACATATGGACGCAATGCTTATGATTAATTAGGATAAGGAGTAGTATCTGCTTCAAAGTGCCGATCACTCTGAAAAAACAAAGTTTATGATGGCCCCGTTGCTGCTCATTGCAACCACAGAGTAAGTCCAGCCTCTCCTAATTACAAGTAGTGCTCCTGTGCCCAGTGTAAAGCTTGTATCTCTGACCTCAACCTTTGCCTTTCCCTTCAGAATACATATGACCATATTCTGCACAGCCTTTTCGTTCTGGATTTGGGCTCCCTTTTTAAGGAAAAGCACTCCCGATTCAAGGTTCTCAAATGCAAGTACCTTTTTGTAATCGCTTTTCTCAGACACAAAACACCTCGCATCATCGATACCAATCACGTCCTGCGAGCTCTTGAGCGTGAGCTTACTAGGGTAGCTTCTTTTGATTTTCTTAGCAACCTTTTCTGTCTTATACACTGCCATTTGAAACGAGTCGTTTTCAAACACTGTAGCCCTTCGCTTTGCATGCTTTAGCTTTGGTATCTTACATTCATGTACCTCATTTTTGATGGGATCGGCCATTGTCTCTCTGTCCTGTTCAGCTTCCTTTCGTGCCTTTCCTGCCTTGGATTTGGTTCTCAGCTGTCTCAATGTTTTCATTTCCGCCTTCTCTGTTGTTTTATTGTTTTCAAAAACACTTTTTGCTTTTATTGTCTTCTTCGTAATATTGATGTGATCTGAGCTGTCATTGCTACTTTTCTTTGAACATGAATCTTGTGCACTGCTACTAAGCAAGTCTCCCTGACTCTCCACTTTTCTGTCCACGTACACCAAATTGCACAGACTGCCCCTAGAAATCCCGGATGTACTGTCGTACTCATAGTCAACGCTAGCATTATCAGATCCCTGCACTTCCGAGTTGCCTAGTGCATTTTCAAGCATTTCTCTTTCCATCGCAGTCACTCTTGCCGGATTGTCCTGTCCCAGATTATCACTTGGCTCTGCAGCAGCACCATCTGCTGCGTTTTCGTCTGCCATGTCGGAATCAGATAGACCAGTTATGTCCACTGTATTGAGATCCTTTGCATATTCTCTATCAAAGCTTTTCTTATATTGTCTTAGCATTGGTTCTGAGATAGAGCTTTCGGAAAGACAAAGACTTGCGTCGGCCTCATCTAGCTCGTGATTGGCTGCCCTCCAGTACTCCTCGATATCCATCTTCTCATAGTTAAACAGAAATGCCTTACTGTGTCTCCTGTCAAGTGGTTTATAGTTCTTCTTCATCACCAGGGCCACGTGATGTAAATTGCACTTTGTGAATTTATAAAATAAAGTTTGGGACAGACGCAATAGCGGCAGAGAGGAATCGTGCAAGCAGCGCACTACTTATCATGATGTAGTTTGCAGGAGGTCAATTCGAAAAAAAAACCTTTGCAGCTCTTGTGTACCTATCTCCAAAAAGTCTCTCACAATTTTTGTTTATCTCATAGAGAACAGCTGCTGTGTCCAGTTCCTTGACGGCCGCAATAGCCTCTACAACTTGCCAGACACTAAGCGGTTCGTTTCTCCGCATCAAACTTCTTTCGTGTTCATTGATTCTTATGTACTTATATGCAGGCGAGCTCTTTCTGATCTTGCAATACGGCGAGTCTGTCTCCACCAAAAGACTTTCCAGCGGTATCTCGCGGACAACATTCACATTCGCCTCTGTCTTGAGCGAGCAACCGTTTATACCGACATACAGCCCCTTTCGAATGTAATCAATTGCCTCATCCAGATCTCCTGTAAATGAGTGCACAACACCTCCAAACGAATAGTCCGAGACTACTTCCATAAAATCGCGGTGGCAACTTCTGCTGTGAAGAAAATACGTAGCAGCACCGAGGTCCAGCTGCTGTTTGAATATATTGAGCTGCTCTGCCCTTGGTCGAAAGTGCAATCTATCAAAGTCCAGACCACACTCGCCAAGAGCAACGACGCACTTGTTCTCCAAAAGCTTTTGGAGCAGTTGCACGTTGTCGTCTCTGCTTGTTGGATGAATGCCCACATAGCACAACGTCCCATACATTCTGGAATGTTCTATGCATTTCTCGCTAGAGCGCGTGTCCAGTCCAACAAGAATGGGAAACACGCCTGCCATGCGACACCTGCCCATAACTTGCTCTCTGTCTCTGTCAAATGCACTGTCTGTGATGTTAAAAGCAATGTCTGTGATCATGGGTTTCTGCAAAAGCAAGCCGTATGTGAGTGTAGAAAACTGTAAGATTCAGCAAAACATACTGCCGTTTAGCATTGGAACCCAGTGCCTCTGCCTTCAGAGTATTGCAAGCACATGATAACACAAAACATACCCCTTTATGGTGCAAGACGTAAAAAGCGAGTCGCAGCTCTTGGAAATACTAAAGAAGCAAGGCTTCAGCGAGGAGATAATCACAAAGGCAATGCAGAGCACAAACTCGCGGTGCCTGGAGGACATAATAGACTACATAGAAGAGTTTCAGAAACTACACAAACAGGATCCAGACTTCAAGGTTAAGGAAAAGAGGCTTGAAGACGACATCAGAAGAAAGCGTGAGGAAAGTCTGAAGAACCAGATGTATCTTCAGAAGCTAAGAGAGCAGATAAAGGCGGACCAGCAGGAAAGGGAGCAGATGGCAAAGCAGAAGACAGACACAGATATAATCAAGAGCGAGGTTATCACAGACTTTGGTGAATGCACGATAAAAGTGAGATATGATGGAAAGTTTTGCATTCTGCACTTCAAAAAGACAAACACGACGGCAGACCTGCTAAAGAAAATAGAAGCTGATTTTGGTCTGAAGAGTTTCAAGCTTTTCCTTGCGTATCCCCCGGTTGAGATAATTGCAAGCGAGAGGACACTTGAGGATATTGGGCTTGTTCCAACAGGGATGGTTGTTGTTTATAAGTAAATGTGTAGTTCCATTCTTGCCGCACTCCCAGTCTCTCTGCTAGCACCCCCTGTAGATCGAGAGTTATATGGACGACTTCACTACGAATCCTGATGCGGACTTCAACTTCGGGGGACATGTTGTTTCGAGACACCACATAGTATTTCAAACAAGGTTTTCAGTGCTCTTCGTCAATCTAAAGCCGTTTCTGCCAAACCACCTGCTTGTATCTCCCCGTCTTTCGCACAGGCGCCTTCAGGACCTGTCCGAGGGCGAGTGTGCAGACTTGTTTGACTCTGTAAGACTAGCAACCATCGTGCTAGGCAGGAAATATGCAGGATCAACAATAGGCATTCAAGACGGCTTCTACGCTGGCCAAAGTGTATGCCACGTGCATGTCCACATTGTTCCAAGAAACAGTGGGCAGGTCGGCGTTACTTTAGATGCGGAAAGAAAAAACAGATCTTTTGAGGAGATGCGTGAAGAGGCAGAACATCTAAGACATCTCTTTGATGATGCACACAACCACCTCTTGATCCCAGCCACTAGAAAGGCCTTATAAAAATGCATGTTAGTTGGTTTTCAGTGAAGCACATACGCATCTACACAAACTTTTCAGTGCAAAGACGGTGGTGGCTATGTCACAATAAATTTGAAAGCAGCGTACCCATGATAGACGAGCCCTTCAGTAGCAAGGATATAGATTCTATAAAAAAGGAAATCTGCGAATATGACATCCTCAAAAAGATTCCATTAGTTGTGACATATGCTGCAGAAACACTTGTCAAAAACAGAATGCCAACTTGTGCACGTTTTCTGAGAAAAGGTTTTTATAAAGCTGCACTCCTAGGAACATCTGTATTCTCGGTCTCAGTTCTGCCAATGCTGTATGTATATCGCTGTAACAAGAAAAATGAGGGCATGTCGCCGCTGTGTGCAGAGTGAGATGCCATGCAGCCACAGAGACGTTTCTTGGCACACTTTTACTATATACTGACTCAAACTTATACCCCTATGATAAGCAACTTGTTATGCAAAATAGACAAGCCCTTGGATTATGTTGGCCAGGTCTCTGCAAAGAAACACCTCTACAACATCTTCTTGATAGGATATACGCTTTCATTAGTAGTTGGATTTCTGCTTTCTGACCTTCTCTACACTCTTGTGCTTGGTGTAGCAACGTTTGTCGCTGCCTTTGTTGCCGTAATTCCGCCGTGGCCGCATTACAGAAAAAACCCACTGAAGTTCAGAAGCCCAAAATAGCGCTTTTCTGTAAAGTGTGTTTCATGTCTTCGTATCAGGTGCTTTCAGTATCTATCAGAATTAATCTGCACTTGGTGGATTACAAGCATAAATCTGCTGTTACTTACATCATGGCCCTGCTTCCAAGCAACAGATGCTAAATACGTCTATGTGGGCTTGTGTTTTACCCTGAAGTTTCTGCTTAGTCGTCTAGAACATGAGCGCCACAGGTCTTTTCCACATATTCCACGCATGCCATATTCCGATGCAGTAAATTCAACATCTGTCACTGTGTTTAACTTGCAAGGCAACGAGACAGCTTTGCTTATCAATGACACACTCACATCCCTGTTGGTCTAGCATTCGTTTTTGAATGAAACACACAACCAGGCAATCATCCACAGTTGACATGCACACAAGAGCTATATATGCACCATGACACAGGTTCAATGTGCCCTTCAAGCCTTGTATGTAGCTTATGTATGCACACTTACAAAACGGATGTACAGGAATTGTAAAGCCATTTTAAGTTTACCATACAATCCAGAAACTAACAGCCCTCATGAAAAATAAGAAGGTTTTCAATGTAGAGAAAATTGTTGATTTTAGAGAGCTGGATGGTCGTAAGCAGTATCTTATAAAGTGGGAAGGATATTCGAGCAAGCACAACACATGGGAGTACGACGAGGATATATATTGCAAAGATCTAATAGCAGAGTATGAGGCATCCGCCATGAATAAACATATTCCAAAAAGACGAAGAAAAACAGAAAGCATAGATGAAAAAGAACAGATTAATAGCCCATCTGCCAATGTTACAAAAAAGATACACATAAAAAATAAACAAGAACCTTTCATAGACAAAGGTGCTTCAGATACCGAGTCCTGGGAAGACACCATTGAGAGTGTCATGACTGTTCAGTGGGATACAGAAAAAAAGCAGCTTTTTGTCCAGTTTAGAACAAAGGATGGAAGGATAGGTGTTGTTCCTACGTCCAGTGCACACAATCACTTTCCTCGCGCATTGCTTAGGTTCTATGAGAAGCACATAACATTTCAATCAGACTCTGACTCAGAGACACCCAATGGCCCCGATCCATGATACTCGAGGAAAACATTCTAGAATATACAAAAAAATAAAATTGATTACATGTATTCACTATTACATTCTTGCTCTGTCCATGATTCTGCTGTGTACTTAGCAGAGCAACGCCGTTCTGCATTCGTTGATAATAAATACCATATACACGCTATATGATGTCTTTCTGCAGCGCATCTGTAAGACTTGTCTTATCTTCCAAAAACAGATTCTGCGCTGTGAAGTCTATGTGTACTAACGTTATGTGCGGACACAAAAATCCATGCAAAGCATGCGGAATACAATGCTTTTCGAGTGAACTTATGGAATACTGGCAGTGCACAAGGCTTCAACCAATGGCTCTGTGCACCTCGTTATACCTGACTGCAGTCTAAGCATCTTTTTTTACTGTTTCGATGTCCAGGTTCACAGCTGTTGCTTCTGTTTTGTCCTTGTCGTGTACACGCAGACCAAGAAAGAAGGAACCTGCAAATATTGTACAAAGGCCTGAGACAAACCCAACAACCTGTTGTCTTGAAAAGTGCTCGAAGTCCGAAAAGTATATTCCAGCATTGAATATGCTAAGTATTGTCCACATAGCATGAAACACAGGAAGTGTCAGAAGAGCATCATAGTGCCTAAGAGCTCTATTAAGCCAGTATATCTGCCAGAACGTGAAGCTCACGAGCAGAATGAAGAAGACATAAGTTACTCCAAATAGAAACTGATTGTCTCCAGACATTGTCTTTTCAACCATCTCGCCGAAGCTCTTTGCAAACAGAGAGGTGAACGCGGCTATAAGAGCACTGAGCCCCACGTAGAAAATGAGCATGAAATACCTCAGCATGTAGCTGTTTTCTTCAAAGAAGATGCCCTCTCTGCAGAAAACGCTGAACAAATCATCTGGAACACCCCAGTCGCTGTTTACCTCAACATATTTGATCAATAGATAGAATGCAGCCATTGAAAGAAGAAGAAAGGCAAACCATGTCAGTGTTTCTGCCTTTGTGTACATCTTCAGAAGCTCACACAGTGAAAATGCGCGCTCCGACCTGCCAGAATACATTACTATAACTGAGGATCCAGTAAGGACAAGGAAAATTGCAACAAAGTCCTTCCACGTAAATACCTCCTGGTTTATTAGCGGCGCGAACATGCTGTTTGCTATGAGGCCGAAGGCACTGAGAGACGCAAGCAGCGATTGGTTTCCAAATATGTAGGCTGCAAAACTCAGGATCTTTCCAAGAGAATACATCACAGCTCCAAACATGAACGTGTCCGCCGCAATCCCCAGAAACTCGAAACACTTGACTGTATATGACTTTTTTTGCATATTAATGCCTATGTTTATGCACATGTTTCCAGTGATCGAGAGAAATACTCCATACAACCACGAATTTGGGTTTCCTGAGGAGCATATAAAGCGGCTGTTTAAATCCATGACACAGCTCTGATTTAAGCCACATCCGGTCAGAAGGTTGGGGCGGTGCGGAAGACATTCTCCGTTCTCAGGAACTGGTCTGCAACAGTATCGTGACACAAGATTTCTTATGTCAAGATGCTCGCATTCATTCTCTACCTTGCACTTTGCACTACATGCCAGGGGTCCAAAGTAGAAAAACGAAGAGCAGTCTTCGGGCCTAGTGCAGTGCATTCCCGGGGCAAGTATTCTTTGACACCTGGAATTCACGCAGTATAGAGAATGTATGTCTGGCCTAGATTTTGACCAGCAGTCTCTGTCCAAGCTGCACAAATGGGCACTTACTGCCTGCACCAGCAGAATACAATAGCTCATTGTTGTTTTTTTCATCGTTGTATCTTTTTTGTAACTAAACAGAGACGTGGAAAATCATCAAACACACAGTGTACTCTCTGACTTTGCAGGTGAATTTCCTTGTAATGCACGTAATCGCGAAAGTAAAGCTCAAGGACATTTGCTATTCCAAATGTTATCATGCCTGAAATTTAATGTTAGAACTGCGCTGCAACTGATGTAGCTATAGCATTTGGATCTATTTTCTTCTGCAGAGGAGGTCTTCTGTGTTATTTGCTGTAGGGTTGAGGCGATCATCAGGAACAAAAGCACAGCTGCTGAAAAAGGTTTTCATCAGGTGTTTCAGAATAACCATCTGAACACATGGATGATGTACTTTATAAACAAACAGCAAACGCAAGCACTTGCCCTGAAGCTGGATCATCTGGATATCATTATTTTAAATTGTAAATATTTGGCTCAACAGTATAGCCAACACATTGTAGGGCAGATTTTGATTGAGCTATGCAGGCAGAAAACAGAATCTGAAAAGACATGTGAAAGCAAACAATCACAGAATGTATAGAATTTATGTAGACATAGTGTTTCAGTAAAGCGACGAAGCACCTATTTTTCAACACTGAACAAAAGCGCAAAAAGAAAGAATTTCACGTCGTCGATTTTGATGGCATACTCTTTAATGCGATCGAAGCTAGCTGGCTTAGCACACCCTAGAACTCTTGCATCCACAAACACACCCTCATTTATAACAACTTCGACATCTAATCCTCGTATACAAAACCTCATAAATATCCTTCCCCCCTGAACCTCGTACCCTCTGACTCGGCACCCTAACATCTTTTCCAGAAGCTCCCGTCCTCTGCTGTACCAGAAGTACAGGTCGTTGACATTGTTTTCCATCATCATCCTAGACATTCTCCTTTCACGTGCTAGGAGCTTTTCCTTGCGAACCTTGAGACTCTTGATTTCCTCCCTGATGTTATGTGTCTCCATACTGGCAATTGCCTGCTTTTTTAATTCCACATCCCTGATGAGCCCCTGCAACTCGTCGCTGACCTCTCTCATTTCTCTTTCAAGAGCTAAGTGCCTCAGCATCTCCTTGGATTTCTCCTCAAGACCTCGCACTTCGTCTTCAAGTATGGCAAGTCTCTTGGACTCATTAGCGAACACCTCCTTGTTGGCTTTAATTTCGTTTTCAATACGGAATATCCTTACCGAATAGTCCTTTATAACTTCCCCTGCCTCCTTAACAACATTCTTCACCTCAACAAGCTGTGCCTTTGATTTGTTCAGGATATCGCCTACCTTTTCCTCCGAAAAGTTTCTTTCTCTAAGCTTCTCATAAAAGTACTGTTTTGTGGCCCTCTCTATGTAACTGAACTTATAGTTGTGAAAGTAATCTTTAATGTGCAGAATGTCGTGCTCGATTGTTTCAAACGAGTCCTTTCCGTCTGCCATGGGGTGCAAGGGGTTTATTGAGATAGCACTGCGCTGGAAGCACTTGATAATAAGAAATGGGTCTTATATTGGTTGCCTTGCCGCGGCTAAATGCGATCATTGCTGAGGCTCCTCGTCAAAGCTGTTCTCCTGCAGCAGCTTATCAACATCATCGATTACTGCTCCCAGCTCATTTATCCTGTTTTCAAGCTCGCGTAGCTTTTTCTCCATATCATTGAAGATAGTGCCCACTAATGCATCGCCTTCAAGCTCCTTTTCTGCCATTTTATGCCCTGTAATTTTTTGAATTTAAATTGCCTCCAGGTATAAAATTCCCGCCACAGATGAAGTGGATTCATGTGGGAGGTGTACACACCAGCAAGTTGCTGTGTGTTGTGTACGTACATACTGCCCAGCGGTAGATTCACAGAAAACATTTCTACTTTGAGTTATTGAACATCTCTTCAGCCCTATCAAGTGCCTCGTTGAACTCGCGGAACTTATCTGTGTTGACCGTAATGTAGTTATGTGCACCTGTGCACAATCTTGTGTGGATCGGGACTAGGTATCCCTTCTTGTTCTTCCACATAGAAACACATTTAGGAACTGCAAGGTCAAGGGGCATTTCAGAACTGCTCTCTCTTGCTGGAGCACAGAATTTGTGACTGTTCTGTATAAGCTTCTGTCTTTTGCACTTTGGAACTGCAAGAGGATCTGTGCAGCTTCTATTGTTCATGGGGTCAAGAGCCCGTGCAACTTATATATTCGTTCTTGATGAATATGCAAATGCTGCTGCAGAAAAAAGCTCCTGGAGTTGGATCTAGATGTGCGAACCAAACTCCACCGCCAGAGCACCAAGCTGTCTGAGTCTGCAGTACACTTACTTTCTAGTCAAACAAAAGATTGTGCCCCTCATGCACAAATACATGGAAAGCCAAAGTTCATCTAGTCTTAATCTGACAGCAGAGGAAGTTGAGACACAGGTATCAGAGGCCTTTACAAGGTCACCTTTGATCACTCGCAAGTGTACTGCGGCCATAAATTCGCTGCTTCTTCTCTACACACAGAAAGATGTGCAACCTGGCGTTCTCAAGGGCATATTTGTGGCAATACTTCGCGCATTCCAATCAAAAGAAATGTACTTGAAGCACATGGTCTATTTGGCAGTTGAAAGAACAGGCCCCAGGACTCCAGACTCCTTTCTCGCGATAAACAGTCTGTGCAAGGACCTTGCCCAGGTGAGCGACAAGCTAAAGTCAGCATGTCTGCGGGCGTTGTTTTCCGTCATACCAGATCCCATGCTCAACGACTTTGAAAAAACGCTTGCACAGTCGTACAGCACAAACAAGATGGCGCCTATAATATACTATGACCTGATAAGCAGGGGAAAAATAAATAGAGGCATCGCAGAATCTTCGGGCGAAAGCTTTCAGCGGATGGCGCTTGTGTTTGAGCTAAAAAAAAATGACAGAAGCTTTCTGTTGAACTTTCTCAAGAAAAACCAGTACTGCAGGGGTGAGGAGGCTGTGTTTATTGTCAAGCTGGCTTTTTACCTTTACAAAGAAAGCCGAAAGTTCTTGTCAGAGCTTATAATGAAGTTCTTGACGCTTAAGTATAACGAGGAAATGGTCTTCATTGAAGCTGCAAACAATATTCTCCGCCTTGAGGACGACGAGGTTCTTCTCTTTCTTGACCAGACGATCCAATCTATAAGGTCTCTCCTGAGATCTAAGAGCACGATTCTCAGGTTCTCGTCTATCAGGATTTTGAACAAGCTAGCAAAGAAATTTCCACACGAGTGTGAGGCTGCAAACCCTGAGGTTGAATGCCTGATAAACGACAAGAACAAGAACATAAACATACTGGCACTGACAACTATACTCCAGATTGGCACGGAGGAGTCTGTCGACCGTTTTATCTCGAGAGTGTCCAAGGTGCCGATGTCAGACACATATAAGTATCTCCTTTTCGACTCTATCACAGGTCTTTGCAAGAAATTTCCCTCAAAGTCACTCGACTTTATGGCATTCTACAAAAATGCTCTAGCAGAAAAGTCGAGTCTTGACTTCAAGATATTCTTGGTCAAAAAGATCAGCGAAATAGTAGGAGAGCGGCGAGACAAGTTTGTTTCGATGCTAAGCGAATATATCGAAGACTCACAGCATTTTATGGTGACGATTCATGTTTTGGGAATACTTGGAAGGGAGGTTCCTAAGGCAGACAATCCAAAAAAGCATCTGATTCACATACTCAACAGACTGACACTGGAAAACAACCACGTAAGAGTTGCTGCACTCCAAGCACTGGCAAGTATCTCACAGACCACGGAATTCAACTTTGCAGGAATTCTAAGGCGGTGCGCAAAGGAGAGGGACGAGATGGTACGCGACATGTCACTGTTTCTACTTGTAAACGAAAAAAGCGGAGAGGACCTGCAGCTAGAAGAGATGGGTGATTTTGGAGAGGCTGTGAAGAGTTACTTTCCCGTGGACAAGGCTGAAGATGAGAAGATAAAGGAATGCAGGGAAATAGTTTTGAGCGAGAAGGATGCAGACATCGTTGTATCTGTGCAAAAAGTTGTCTTTAGAGATCATGTTCTAATAAGAATAAAGCTCGAGAACACCCTGAGCTCGATACTGCTCAAGAGCGCCAAGCTGGTGCTTCTGATGCAGGGATCGTGCGGAGACGAGGAATTTGATTTTCAGTACAGCAACATAAAGTTTGGCGAGACAAAGGTTGATGAGGTGGTTATCAAGAACAAGGACACGCTAAGGCTCTCTGAGTTGAGCGAGAAGACAGTTGTGGATGCAGCGCTTTCCATAACATTCAACTCGATAATCGATTACAAGTTGTGTCCAGAAAGTGACCTGACTGACGTTGAATCGGAGACTGTGGATCTCAGCCCGTTTTCTATAGGATTCATTGATTTTTTCGCGCCGCAACTCTGCACAGGAGAGTTGAACATGAGCAGATCTACATCATTTGTACTGGACAACGCGGACGTGAACGAGTCTACACAGAAGATTCTGAGAATTCTAAACCTGAAGATCGTAGAACAGAGCCAGGATATGAGTCAAGTTGTTTTAAGCGGTGTAAAAGAAGACCTGGAGCTTAAGGTTGTTATTGATCTGTGGATAAGTGTCAATGTGCATGGAAACATAGATGCATTCAGCAACTGCCAAGAAGTAGCAAATCACATCATCGGTCTGTTTGAATAAACTCGTAATTTTATTTAGAGTAGACACCTCTCGCACTGTTGTCTTTGACGTACTTTCCATATTGCGCGGTTTATGACTAAGCCATTCCGCTGTGCTGCAGAATCCTGTGAAGAGTGACTAAGGACCCCTGATGAACAGCTTCTACTCAAACAAGGTCTTGATAAAGATGTTTATTCTGCAGATGACTGCACTTTTGTGTGTGTACATGCTCTACGTCTTCTGGAGCACCTACTTCTGGTACTTGATGGCAGTTCCCATGATGAACATCGCCTATGTTCTCTGGATCTCCGCACAACAAATAGTGAAGCTTCAGCTTGGAGTGGAACTTGAAAGCGAAGAAAAAGCAGGCTCTATGCGCATTGGTGCGGCAACGCGGTTTTCGCTCGCGGAAAGCAGCAGGCAAGCTCTACAGGAGAAAAACGGCACTGAGGAAAGAAGGGTAAAGCATCGCGACAAACAGCTGCTGCATTTCAAGCAACACATTCTTAAAAGGATAATTAGACCTGTTATACGAAACTACAGAAGGTCTGCTAAGGTGGATAGCGAGGACTCAAGTTTTCACCTTGATGACTCGTTCATTTTTGATCATAAACTGCAGAGCCGACAGCGCAACATGGACCGGAGAGCAGCACTAAGTCAGAGACTCTTGAAAGACATTCCAGAAGACGGGTTGAAGCTGTTGAGGCAGATTTCAGAGTGCGGGTGGATATTTTATCAGAAAAACAACCCAAGACATCGGCTAACAATGTTCACACTACTTGTAAACTACTTTAACTTTCTGATGCCATCCTACGAATCTGTCTATCTTGAGCCCTTTGACGAGTTCATCAAAAAGGGTCCGTATGGAATCGCATACGAGGGTCCTCTGTCAAGCGGGTGCTTTTACTTCTACTCAAAGGGGTTCACCAAAAACGATGCTGGAGATCCTATTGTTGCATTTCTATACCTGCTTGTTTATTGCAAGAAGTACTGTTCAGGAATGCTGGGGTCATTTTCTGTGGATAACATGGACTTTCTAAACTGAGACTTCTACGTTCGAGTGCGGCTCATGTTGGAAATTCAAAGAATGCGCTTTATTGCGCATATTGTGAGAACACGGTATTACCTGCTTTATTTAATGTTCTATGATGGGCAAGTTTCCGTATACTATGCTGTCCTCCAGAATTGAGCCATCTGGGATTTTTATTGAGCTTTTATCGTCAGCAAGAATAATTACGGTGCCCTTTAGAATCACACCTCTTCCAAACGTCACATTTCCGCTCACCGTAAGGTGGTCAAGCTCAAGAATGCTGGGAATGCTTTTGAAGCACTTAATGAAGTTGTCAATTTTCGTAAAATTTTTTCCGAGGAGCTTGATCAACGGGATTGTTGGGTAAATGCGCATCGGATTCATCTTTAGAGTTCCATGATCCTCGAGATACAAGTTAGACTCCACCAGAAATAGGTCTGAACACGTCTTCACAGGCAGAAACCTAGTTCTTGGAACAACCACTCCACAGGCGTTTGGAAAGAACTTTATTGCCGCGCCCATTGCTGTTTCCAACTGGATAACGCGCTCCTTTAGCCCGGGAAGAGACTTTTTGTTCTCAATTATGTCTAGCATCAAAGTGTCTGAATTAACCAGTTCCTTCATTACCTTCAGATTTATCCACGCTGAGTTTGTGTTGAATATCTTGAACTTCCTGACACTGGTGAACTCCGACTTCTTTTCAAGAGGAACCTGCGCAATCTCAAGCAGACTCAAAGAGTTGTTGTACTCGATAAGCGTGCCTCCCTTGATGTCTGCACGTGTTTTGTCTGTGACCTCCATTAGAAAGTCGATATTATTGTCGGACATGTGCTCCAGAATCTTAAAGTCAACGGTAGCAGCAAGATTGTCTATGTTGCTAACAAATAGATACTCCTTGCCGCTCTGTAGAAGCTCATCTAGCATGCCGCTGACATGCATTGAGTAGAACATGTCTCCATGTCCAGGAGGATAAAGTGCAGCGTCACCATAAGTGCTGCAGAGTGGTAGGAGAGTGTCGTCTGATATGCGCGGAAAAGCAGACTGATTGAATGTCTTGATGTTGTCGTACTTGTATATAATTTTTTGCGTTATCTTATCTGTGTTGAAGCTGTTCATGAGTATGAGAGGAACCTCTGCTTCGTACTTCTTATTCAGATGCTCTACCTGCTTTACACACAAGTCAATGAAGTTTTTACCATTGCGCACCTGTATCGCACTCTTAGGACCCTCACATCCCATTGTTGTTCCCAGGCCTCCGTTTAGCTTCAGAACTGCAAGCTTGCTCAGCAGGCTTCTCTTGTCCGCAATCTTAGGCGCGGAGAGGTTTTCATATCGAATTATCTTGTCCTCTGTGGGCGGTTTAATGTCATCCCATACAATTTTTTGATCCTTAGTCTCCAAGTATCTTTCAAAGAGTTTGTAGAACATGTCAAGCTCGCGTTCACTGGACCTGTACTCCGGATTGGCTCTGAGCTGCTCCAGCTCTTGTTTCATTTTCTTTAGCTGCCCGCATTTGCACTTGTTTTGAAGCTGTGCTGCATACATGTTTTCCGAGTCATGTTCTGCCATTTTGTTTTGAGGCCTTGGGTATTTAAGCTAGAAATATACCAATAAATGTATGGACATTCTATTCATAATGGCCCTAAAGGACGTGAACAGAGACCAATTGCAAGAAAACCTATAAGTGCAACAGAAACCTGTTCATGTGTAAAACAGACCACACGGGGTTTAGGCAGTTGCATGTGTGCAAAATCTGCATTCAACGACAACAAATACAGATTTTCCACTTCTGAAAAGCAAAACTTTTATTTTCCTCTTAGAAAATTAATTTAGGTGATGTCAAATGTTATCATTTAGGTGATCTTTTTGACGTCAAAAATGAAAATCATTTCAACAAGTTGAAGACCTAGTTGCAGAAACTGCTTTTCTGCGATCGTGCAAGATCTGCTGTGTATTGCATGTGATGTCATGTGTGAAACGAAAGTGTAACATAGTCTCTTAAGATCAATGATTTGTTAAGGATTATGTCGAAAGTGCGCCTGGAAAAGGCGACAGTGGCATTTGTGTATCTCGCAAGCTCGGTTGCCACAACTACAATAAACAAGTATGCTTTGTCGGTGCTGAAAATACAAGCACCCTTCATGTTTCTTGCGTCGCAGTCTGCTGTCATCTCTGCAATAATGATTGCATGTCGAATGCTCGGAATTCTCCATTTCCAGGTAATCCGCATCAGGACGCTTTTCCAGTGGCTGCCACTTTCTACTTGCCTGGCGCTGATGATGTATACGGGCTCGCGAGGCGTGGAATATCTACCGGTATCCATATTTACTCTTCTGAAAAATGGAAGCATTGTGCTCAATGCTGTCCTTGAGATGTACATTTTTGGCAGAAGAGTTTCTGCAGGCTCGTGGGTTTCGTTTGCATTGATGTTTGCAAGCTCGTACACGGGTGACGCATCTGAGTTCAGCGTCTCTGTCTTCGGATACATATGGACAGTACTTAACATCATGTCTACATCTCTGTATGTGCTGATGTTGAAGATGCACATAGAGCATAGAAAAAGCAGGGCAGAACCTGTCTTCTACTGCAACCTGCTGTCGCTTCCGCAGCTTGCCCTCTGCTCGCTTGCGTTTGACGGTAAGAATAAGGGCTTTAGGAACATCGATCGAAGGTTTGCGGTAGCCATCATAGTCTCTGGAATCTCTGCATTCCTTACGTCTCATACAACATCATGGTGTCTATCTCTGCTGTCCACAACAAGTCTTTCAATGCTAGGGGCGCTGAACAAGCTTATAATATCTTTTGCTGGAATTTTTTTATTGGCGAGAAAAATGTTGGGCTCATGAAGGTAACATCACTTCTGATGGGCTTCATGGCAGGTCTGCTGTACTCAAAAAGCGTATCAGCCTAACTCTGCAGATGCATACCAGACACACTGAAGCCGCTGCTCACGGGACAGATGCTTTTTGCATCTGAAGCAACTATTCTGTATACAGGATACCTATGGTTAATGTTCTTATTATAGCAAAGCTTCAGGTAGGAGTATGGCCCTCGCGGGCTCTTTTCTACAAAAAACACGCGCGATATTCTCCCGTGGACAAAAGCCATCGCACACGAAGTGCAGGGCTCCCTGTATACAAATGCATCAAGGCCTGTGCACAGATATACTCTCTTCTGTCTGCTCACTGCCGATACGCTTTTCATGACTGCATGTCCCGCAACGTTGTCAGTGTCTGTTTCGGAATTCACAACAACGCCGTCCATGTATATCATGCATACACCGGAGCAGGGGACATCGCCTAGTCTCTGAAAGTTGCTGGCAAGATCTGCAAATACACTTTCTACGTACGAGGCACAGAAGTCAGGATATGTTTTTCTGTAGAAATAGTAACAGGGCCAGTGCCTCTGGCACTCTGTGTTCTGCTTTTGAGTTATTGGCATGCTTTTTGGCACAAATACATTAACAACTCTGTATTTATCAAATGTCCTTAAGTCGCTCTCGCACAGTGTGTGCTTGTGTCCAATCAAAACAAGAACACATTCAGATAGCTCTGCCTTTTTAACTCTTTTCAGATGCCTTGAAAGCCTGTAACGAGAAACAATACGAAGCAGCTCCTTAAGGTCCAAAATTCTCACCTCAAGTGCTACAGAGGGCACTAGCTCCACTTCTGCGGCTTCCTCGTCTGTTTCTATTCTTTCAACATTCATCTCTATCGTCCAGTGGGCAAAGAATGCACATATATTTTTGCACAGAAGCAAATATGGACGCCAAACAACAATTCTGTGTTTAAATTTCATCTGTGTCAATCACGAGCGATGCACATTCTGCCTCAAAGTCACATGTAGATAGCCAGTATTTGTGCACCATTATGATTGTGCAGAACATGAACAGGTGGAACACGAAAAGACCGTCTAGATACCTTTCGCTCAAGTAGGCAACGTGCTTTGCACCGTAGAGAAGCACTGTAGCTGCAGGCACAAAGAACATGACTGCAACAGAAAGAGTTCCATACGCCCACACCTCCGAGTCATTCCTTGCAAGGAGCACAAGTTGGGAGACAATGTAGCAGATAGATACGATGAAGTTGAGGACAAAGTGCACAAGGAAGAGCAGGACGCCGTTCTTTGAGGCGAGCCCTGCAAGTGTACATGCTCCGACTACAAGAAAGTAGGCAAAGGAAAGGACTCGTACAACCACTATGCTCTTGAACATGCCGATGTCCGAAAAAACCACAGAAGTTATGCCGCTCACAAATAGAGAAAAAAGAGCGGTACTTGCAAGAGAGAGCTGCATAGTTGTGAGATATGTGTATGCATTTTTATCCACCTCTACGCCGCTTATAAGAAAAGTGTCTATTGCTAAGCATCCTATATACATGTAAAAAAAAAGCACAAGCTCCTTTCTCCCAATGGCTGCATAGTGTCTTTTCGTATTTACAAGCAGTCTGAGAGAGCAAAGCAGAGCAACTATGAGAAGAATCACAGTGGACGGAGACTGCACGTCCATAATTCCAATAGAGCCCTTTCTGCTTGTATATCGGGATGCCTGAGACTTGATGACCCTGCATAAAGGAAGATCTACCTCGGTGCAAGTGTGGTCAAGGTTCAATATGCTCATTTGTAAACAAAATATTTTATGAATAAAAGCCTTCCAAGCAAGGCCATTCGCTGCACTCGTGCAAGGCGCCTAGCAAGAGTACATAGACCTCTACAAAGATTCTAGAACAAGCCCATGTCACACGATGGCTGCAGCCAAAGAAACCTTATAGCCATCATTGCAGACGAAGAAACACTGAGTGGGTTTGCACTGACGGGAATTCCATTGTCCCGGGATGCGCCGAACTTCATATCAGTGAGCAAGGAGATCACAGATGAAGAGCTTGAGAAGCACATTGAGCAGCTTGCAAGCCGAAGTGACGTTGCCATTGTCTTTGTTGCTGACTTCCTGTATTGCAAGGCAAGAGACTACATACAAAAGTACGAACAGAGTCTTCCGTGCTTTCTCAAAATTCCCTCCAAGCTTGGGCTGCGATAGCGGGACATATCGAGTTTTCCAAGGATGCGCGTTTATTTATCGGTATGACTTCTGGCGCCTCGCACGTGCACCACGGCCGCCATATTTTTTTGGCTCGGCACGTCTTGGGTCTGCAACAAGAGTGAACTTGTCAAACGACAGGAGGTTCGACCTGATTTCTTGCCTTGTCCACTCATCCATGTATGTGCCATAATACGCCACGAGACTCTTTGCAAACGCCTGCCGTACAGCATATATCTTTGAAACAGGCCCACCACCGCGCACGGTGATTGAAAATACAAGATTCTCAAAGTATTTCAATCCTACTCTTGTGATGATGTCTCTCAGCTTCGAGGCCATCATGTCGTCTGGCAGCAGCCTAAGGGGAACGTTGTTCACTGTAACGCTGAAGACATCGCCCTCCATGCATTCGGACCGTGCCTTTGCAGTTTTTTTCTGTCCAATAGCAATCACCTTCTTTTCCATAGGGATGGCAAAATTTTTCAGCCCTAATGAAACACAACAACACACTACCAAACAATCACTTCAAAAAGACTGCGATTAGGTTCAAGACGTGGTTCAACCAGCCTGCAAAGAAAGAGAAGCGAATTCAGCTCCGGAAGGAGAAGGCAGAAAAGATGTATCCCATGCCGGTTGAGAAGCTGAGGCCCATTGTGCGGTGTTCTTCAATCAGATACAACATCAAGCAGAGGCTGGGAAGAGGATTCACGCCTGAGGAGTGTCGTGCTGCGGGTCTTGACTACAACTACGCCCGAACAATCGGGATTGCGGTGGACATGAGGAGAAAAAACATGAACAAGGAGACTTTTGACCAAAACGTCGAGAGAATCAAGGTATACACAAGCAGACTTACATTCTACAAAGACAGGAAGGAGGCGAAGGCGTCAGGAGCTGCGCAGCACATTGGTAAAATAATGCCACCCAAAAAGACCCCGCCTGTTGTCCAAACGATCAAGGTTGAGGAGATTGCACAAAAGTTCCCAACTAAATAAAAGCATTCCTCATGCAAAGTGGCTTTTGGTCCATGTTTGTACAAAGGAGATTTATATGGGACATGCGTTTGTTTATCTAGAAAAGCCCACTTGCTGCGGAGTCTATGTCAAAGTCTGTTGCCGATGAGCCTGTCTTTTCAGCCTTTCGAAAGAGATTTTGAGACTCTATCTTTATAGCACTCTGGTACAACATAGATAGCGGTTTGCCCTTTATGCTTCCCAGCATCTCCTTCATGTGGCCTCTGGCGGCCCTCGCACCGTTAGCATTCACAAGAACCTTTATCTTGAAGCACTCAACGGGATCAAAATTGAACTTGCTGAAAGCAATCGGCCCGTCCTCCTTCTTGATGCACTCGATCAGAAGGCTTATAATTTCGCTGTGCTGGTCAAGGAGCTCAAACGAGTTGTATGTCAGCAGCAGATAATATACCATCCTTTCTGTGTTAAATGCAAACTTGGTCTTATTGTAGAAAGACACGATCTTTCTGAAGACAACAGCGTCTGTATCCTGCAAAAACTCGACGATCAGGTTTGTATACTGGACCTCCTTGCTGTCATTGCGATGCTTCATAGCAAGCGCTTCCAGGACACTCAGATACGATTTTGTAACTGCACCAAGTGTCTTTTGGTCCTCGGCCTCCTTCCACTCGCTGCGCAGCCGAAAGAACACCTTTTCCACAAAGGGCACCTGAAGCGTCTCGTCCAGCAGCAGCAGCAGGTCGCACAGAAAGCCGTTTATCTCCTGCAAGCTGTAGCTGTCCAGCTCCGAATAAATCTTCTGAATAACATCTTGTGGAATGCCGCGAAAGCTCTTGTATGCGAGTCCTATGGTTGCAAAACACCTGTCGAAAGGGCGAGAGCGGAGAAAAAGACTGTAGAACTCGCCAATGTATTCGGCAACAATTTCAGGACGATACTTCATGAAGTAGAACAGTTTGCATGCCTTGCGGACATCCATGTCACCAGAAAGCGCTCTATTTATCAGTGCATGGTTGCTGGCCTTCAGGGCCATACAGACAAGTATCTCGTCCGCAAACTCGCTGCTCTCGATCTTCTGGTAGTAGCACTCAAGAAATTCCTTTTCTACGTTAAACTTGCGTATTATTTGTGCAACAAGTCTACAGACATCTCTGTCGTGCAGATCAAGGTATCCAATTATATGCACACACCTACTGTCTCCATCAAGATACAGGCAGTACGCTTTCAGATATGGATCTACGAGCACAAGTTGCTCTCTATTTCTGTTTGCCTTCAGCAGAGCAACTGCGTACCTGCGCGGCATTGTGCCTGAGCACTGATTAAGAAGCAGCGTGCTAGCTGCAGGAAGACATTGGGAGATAGTCTGGAAAAGCAGGAGAACGTCATTATCCATGTCCTCGATTCTCAGCGAAGAAAGCTCGTCAGACTCCGATGTTGACAAAACTCTTATCGTCTCCTGCATGACCTCCCTTGCTAAGTTTTCGAAAAAGACCCTATTCTCGCCTGTATCTCCGCTGAGAGCCTTGTGGCGTCCTTGACTAATTTTCCTAAAGAGCTGGAGCCAGAATTGAATTGAGCAGAAGAAGGTTTGTATTCCCGCACTAAGACCCCTGAATACATACGTGTACATTCCAAGACTCTTTCTTCCAACGCTTTTCTCAGACAACGTGAAGCACTCAATCATCTTTGAGTTCACCTCTATTTTTTCTGAAAAGTCAACAAGGTTCTCCACAAACTTTTCGTCAAAGCGCTTTGTGCTCATGAACTCAAGAAAAAGGTCTAGCGTCTTTTCTACACAGATGCTTCCCTTTTTAAAGATAGCATCAAAATCCATCTGCTGCCCTGGAAGTATTGCCACCAGATGCGTGTACACTGATATTGTCTCCTCGGTGAACAAGTCTCGAGAAAGCAGCTCTGTTAGGACCTTTTCGCCCAGTATAATGGTGCGCTTCAACTCATTTCTTCTTTCCTCGTTAATATCCATGGAGCTTCTAACAAGGTAAAGGAAGTTTTCTAGAACAAGATATCCCAACAGTCTCTCTGACACCATGAGCTCAATCACAACGTTGAAGAAGGTCGGAAAGCTGCCAGGCCACTCGAACACACCAAGCTGTGCATATATTCCCGCAAGCTTTCTCTGAAGGAGGATGTTCATAGGCGGGCCGCGGACACACTCTTCGGCAAACTGTATTATAGGCACAAGGCTCTCTCCTCGCATCTTCAGAAGCTTTGTTTTTTTATCCAATATGACAAAAATGTAGAACCGCAGCTGTGTGTCTTCGGTGTGGAAAAGCTCTCTAATCACATCTATTCTTTCTTCGTTGATAATCCTTTCCACCTCTGCCTCCACGTCCTGTATTCGTTTGGGATCTACTTTCAGCTCACCAAGTAATCGCTTCAGCTCAAATGTCATATGGGTGCAAAAAAGTTTGGAAACAGGCCTGTGTAGTTGCTGTATTAAGGCCGCCAAATGTTTGCAAAGAGAGAGCCGTGAGTGGCGCGAGGTACTGTATGTGCATGTGTGCTGTGAAAGCGTACTCGAATGAAGCGGACACCACACAATGTGCATGTCACGGATGCATGTAGCTTTGAAACGCACCAAATGTTGCACTACAAAGCCCTGTAGTGCTATGCGTCTCAGTGCATGCAGAGTAAAAGTCAGTAGCGCCAACAGAACACCCTTTTTGGTAAAGCAAGCCCATGGAGGTTGTAGTTGACCAATTTAGAATCGTCTCTGTAGACGAAGAAGGCAAGATATATGACAAGGTGTCGCGTGCACGCTTGGATTCAGGTAGTATGAAAGCTGTTCTTGACTACCACAGCATTCTTCTTCCTCTGAAAGCGGGCGATACACTGTCTGTAGCTATATACAAGGGCGAAGTGGGCGACGAAGATGTTCCAAGGGAGTACGAGTATCTGATGTTTGGAAAGTGCTACAGACATACAGAAAAGAGAAATCTGAATGTTTACTACATAAGCTTTGGTGGTCTTTTGTTGAGTATCGAGACAGAAAATCCGATTGGCCTGTGTGACTTTGACAATGTGGGTTTTGCATGTAAGAAAATATAAGACGACACAATTCGTTGCACAGAATCATTGAATGACAGCATTTGCAACTGACTTGTTCTGTATGCCCGAAAGATTCAAACACGTCAGTCTATTTTTCTCAGGCGTCTCTGAAAAAGCTGTAGAACGATACAAGAGACCTTGTTGTGCTGCTGTCTGCACCTCGAGGGACTCTACACTCTTCGCTTGACGCATCCAGGGCGTCCTTAAGAATGAAGCAGGCAAGATGATGGTCCTTAAATGCACTTTTGCTGTACTTCAGAATTCTCTTCCACGACAAAGGCGCCCTAGCTGCAATTCTTGCAGAGACCATTAAGCACGAGACATCGTCTCTACAGTTTTCAAATATTTTTTTCGATATTCTTGCCAGCATCTTTCTCTGAAACTCACTCAGAATGTCGATGGTTTGGTTTTTTCCTAAAGCAAAGTACATTCCCCTTAGTGCATCGGGAGATATTTTAACGCCCTCCGAATCTTCAATGTCAGACATTGCCCTCCATATAACCTCGTACTTTCTCACACTACATGCGTGCATGCTGTCCAGCACGACATAGAAGTGACTCACCATGTGCATGTTCAGCACCTCCTTCCTTGAGCCCAGCACCTCTTTAATCTCTCTGTAGAAGGCATCGCACTCCATAGCATTCAAACGGGAAAAGACGATGTCGATCCAGACATCCTTAGTCTTCTCCACTCTGTACAAAATGGATCTCATCGAATCCACAGTCAGATGCCTTGATAAAAGCTTTGTGAGCTCACCTATCTTCCTCAAAAACACCTTTGATGCAATCAGCAGCCTTGCTGCTCCATTTTTTGGCACTTCTGGTGCACTGCAGGCCTTACGATGCTCTCTGCGTATATCCAAGCAGTCACAAAAGTCAACATCCTGTGTGCGTCTGTGCACACCTACCCTTCTCCTGTACACATCCAGCTGCTCGAATATTTTTTTGAAGACATCTTCAGACGCATTCTGCTTGGTTTTCTCGTCTCCCATAAACTTAAAGAAGCAGGCAGCAACCTGGCACAATGTGCCAATAAACAAAGAAAAGTCGCTGTTAATAAGCTGCACAAGCGACAGATGGTACTTAAACGAAACGAGTATTGTGTTTCTGACTCTTACATCCTTGTGCTTATCGTGCTCGACCTCAAAGTACATTTCAAAGTATTTTGCCACTTTTCCAACAGATCTCCTTTCGCTCTCGATCTTTTCTGTAAGAAAGTTGAGAAAGACAATCTTCTCGTCCTGAAGAGCACTCTTGTCCTCTGCCTCTTTGTAGATTCTCACAAACTCGGCAAAGTTAGTGTAGTTGCTCTGGAGTCTTCTTTTTATGCTCTCGCTGTCTTTTCTTGTCTCGCTGTCCTTTATATCCGCAATTTGCGACAATTTGGATGCAATCGTGCCGCATTTGTGTCTTATGTATTCGTTGGAGAGCTGTTTGTGCTTGACGTCCCTCATGATCTGTTCCAGCACGGTGTTGCACTCCACAAACTTGCTGAAGTGCTCCTTGACCAGAGCCCCACTTTGAGACTTGTTTAACAGTATGCTTTTCTGGAGAAGCTGTATCGCACTGTTGATGTCCTGATATGTGCTGTTTTTCATTCGCTTTTTGATATATTCCTTAGCATCGAAGCTCTCGGCTTCGAAGGCATCTTTATTCATCCAGGGCCAGCTTTTAAGACACGGTTCTACCGCAGCCATCCTGCGGTCGGAGGAAGACACCGTCCACAGCAGTGCTACGGTGCAGGTCATTTCAGCCAACGTCTAGGAATCTCTGTGCTCGTTCAACACAGGCACAGTCATAGATTAGAGGACATCGCAAATAGAAAATATCCTTGTCTCTCCGTGTACCACCTTCTGTAGAAACTATGTAAGTAAGAAATGACAGCTCGTGAAGTTTGCTCTATCATGCTGTGATGTTGCATACATTTCTCACGTACTTTGAACCGTGAACTTTAGTGAGTGTTGGCACAATGCAGATTCGTGAATACATTCATGAGCAGGACAACAACATTCGAGGCCGTGTCTACAGGCAACATTCATAACACAAAGGCCATTTTACAGGACAAAGGACGGACTTATACTCACTATCAGTGTCCTATATACACGTGCAAACAGCTTGAGAACGAGCAGACCTGAACATCTACAGTGTTCTAAATAAACATACGTCATATGGACAGAGACTGCAGGCTTTTGCTTCACAACAGATTAATTTCGGAGTGAATGATAGCTCTGCAGCGCTCTAAACATTTACAGCATGCTTTGAATTCTAGAATAAACATTTTGGTTCAAAAAGGTTCTTGAAAGCAGAAGCGTACATGCACAATTACACACACGAGCATTCATAGACATGTCAAGACATACGTTCATGTAGTGAAACGTTCACCATATACCTTTAAAGTAACAACTTTGTTCACAACACCCTTGGAAAGCTGCGTCTCACGACTGTGCCCACCGTGTTCCCATGTGTTGTGTTCGAATTCGCGGAGGAGTTTATTTTTTCATGTCTCGACGCATCCTTTTGCTTGGCACAGAAAACTGCTGGTCACTGTCAACATATCAATCATACACGAATATTTTTGCTTGTCAAGCAGCTAGAAAATTAAACGAGACCCATTATTAGTGCTGGTGCTACCTCAAAAACAGGAAACAAGAGATTTGCTTTGAAATTCAACACGTGTTGCACTCACAATGATTTGGATTCTTGAAGTAGCAAGTGCAGAGCTTAGTTACGCATCAAAGCTTCTTAAAGAAATACCAAAAGAGGTGTTTGAAAATGAGAACTTGAAGATTCTTGACCTTAGTTTCAACAAAATAACAGCACTTTTGGAAAAAATAGTATACCTGTAGCAATTGTAAATGCTTTTATCTTATGCATAACGAACTGAAGTAACTTCCGGAGAAAATAGGAGACCTCTCGATGCTCTAGGGGCTTGATCTTAGTTGCAACAAGCTGACAGCACTCTCAAAGAGCATAGGCAACCTGTTGCAGCTGTGTGTGCTTTATCTTAACAGTAACGAACTGAGTACTCTCCCTTACAAAATAGCGGATCTTCCAAGAATCACGATGCTCAACATAACAAACAACCCTCTTTTCAAGCATGGCAGGATCACAGTGAGCGGCTCAGAGACAATTTCTTCTCTCTCAGAACGAAATTGAAGGTCCTGTCACAGTGATCGACAAGGACGACGTGTACAAAAGACTCAGAGAGATCTTCTCCACTGTATCCTGCCGAGATGTCCTGACAGGCAGATGGTGTGTCTAGCTATAGTATATCGAGCACTGTACGTGGGAGTGCTGAAGAGCATCGTTCTGGACGTTCTAGTGACGCTGGGACAGGCTACACGGAACGTTCACGTGCTCAACATGTGGCGACACAGACTACAAGACGGGCTGGACCATATGCACAGAGTGTGTGTCGCAAGTAGGCACTAGAGACCAGCAAGCACACTGCAGGCTTACAATATAGAGAAGGAAGATACGTGAAATGGCATGGACACGAGCACAGCAGCATCAGGCAGATGAGCAAATAAAGGATCTTTCTACATCCGTCACATTCAAGCGGAGTCTCCAGCACACACAGTCAGCCTGCGTCCAAAAGAGTGCCAGCACTGCTAGGTACATCATAGAGTCTGTGCAGATGTGTGCAAGAATGAAGTGACAGCACCATCACCGCATTTACGACGATAAAAAACAGCCCATGTACCTGCAGAGAATGGTGTGCATGGGAATGCATGTGCTGTGTTGTCTCGGCACACAGGACATCAGCATGCATCCAGACGAAAGTGCACTCACCGTGCACCTCTCCAACGAGTATGAAGTCAAGTCTGTGGAAGAAAAGGGAGACATGGACAAAGAGAAAGCATACAGAGTCGACATGTGTGTTCTGTGGGACAGAGATGTGTTTGGCAGGGCAGTCGAGATGCTTGGAGGACAGCAGGGCCACGTCGATGTCGAGGAGGTGGAGACGATTCTGAGAGCAATGGCCGGTCTGAGCACAGGCACAGAGAGTGCACAAGTGCGCGACACAAGAGGTGCAGTGGAGGTTCTGTGGGACAGAGAGGTGTTTGGCAAGGCAATCGAAAAGCTTGGAGGACTGCAGAGCAAGGTCGATGCTGAGAAGATGGAGGCGATTCTGCATGCAATGGCATACCAGAGCACAGATAGAGTCGAGATGCTGCATGTGTCTGTGTACATGATGACAGTAGCAGAATGGAGCAGGGGGAGTTACAAGGTCCTGTGTGAAGGACATATCTTTGAGAAAACATACAGCATATTGATCAGAAACGAGCAGGAGGAAGTGAATGCATACGACATAGTGAAGATTCTGCATCTGATGGATGATCTGAAGATACAAAAAGAATGGAAGGAGGCGTGCGATGACAAGCTAGCAAGAAAGACAATGAAAGACTGTAAAGAGGCAGCAGCAGAATACACAATGACGTTCGTAAAAAAAGTAGTAAAGCTATGGAAATTCCTGTTTTCACACGTGCAGGATCTTCAAGGACTGTTTGTGGAAAGAAAGACAAAGGAAGACCAAAAGGAGACAGCAATGGGAGACATCGAGAATATCGGAAAAGAGCTGGTGAAAGAGACTCGAAAGATAGACAACTTCTTTTTATACACTCAAGATCTTCTGAGATTGTTTGCAGAAAAGCACGGAATGCGTTTGACTGTGGATGATGAGAGAAAGACACTATGTCTTCGGCGCAGTCTTAGGAAGAAAGAGCAGAGAGAGAAGAGAATAGAAGACTTAGTGCTGGGAGTGGAGGTGAGCGAGGAGTACAGAAGGCGGACAGAAATGCAGTGCGTTGCAGAGATGCTGAGAGAGGTGATGGGCATAGCAGTGGAGGTGAACATAGAGGAGTGGAAACCAGAAAACAGAGAGATGCCGAGTAGGATTATTTCTAAGGCAAAGAAGACTGGATTGAGAATAAAGTGCGGGAAAGTAAATCCAAAAGCGATCGCACAGCACATGCAGAAGCTGAAGAACAATATACTGGAGCTGGATGTATCGTCGAACAGAAACCTAAGCGACGAAGACTGGAAGACAGTGGGTGAGATGACAGGTCTTGAGAGGCTGGACATAAGCAATTGTAGCATACAAGCAGGAATGATCGCAAAGTACATGCAGAATCTGAATCTCGTAGAGCTGGATGTGTCGTCAAACACAAGCCTAAACGACAAAGACTGGGAGACAGTAGGAGAGATGACAAATCTCGAGAGGCTGAACATAAGACTTTGTGATGTACAAGGTGGAACGATCGCAAAGTGCATGCAAAATCTGAATTTCGTAGAACTGGATGTCTCATGGAACACAAGCCTAAGCAACAAAGACTGGGAGACAGTGGGAGAGATGACAAATCTCAAGAAGCTGAACATAAGTGGCTGTGGCATACAAGAAGAGCAGTTTTCGAGATATCTTGGAAGACTCAGATGTTACATAGAAAAATAGCATCTCGAAAGAGAAAACCAACACGAGGTGCCAGAACAGCCGGCCGAAAAGACACTGTGTTGGCCATGTACAGCCAAGGCCTGCAAGTCACACAGTGTCTCTGCACTTTGGTAACAGCCAGCGAGGAGACTGGTGTGTCCAAGAGCAGCAAGCACGGATGCGCTGGACCAAATGGCAGCAAGAGCAGCACATCTAAATAAATTTTCACAACGGGCCACAGTCCTTTTCGCGAGGCATTGTCCAGTCAACTGTCAGTGTTCTTCAACTCGTCCGGAGGAAGTCTGGCAAAGATGCGAGGATGGAAGCCATGTCAGATGACTGATCTGGACAACGAGCAGGTCGCGCGATCCAGCACAAAAGAAGAAAACCTGTTTAGACGTGCACACCAAAGCAGGAGTCACGAGAACAGGAGATGACTGGAGAGAGCACAAAAAGAAGGTCGCGCAAACACGACAAGATCGAGAGGTGGACAGAAATGCAATGACATGCATTTATGAGAGTTGTCAAAAAAGGAGCACATAGCACGCAACAAGTGAAACGTATTCCAGGAATAGCACAACATAGAGAGGTATGCTGTTGATTTCCCTGGAATGATAGCATTTCAGTTCAAGCCGTTGGATGCGTCCTTGCACGTTCCACCATGCAGCCAAAGAGCTCGGAAAGACCACACCAGTTTTTCAGCGTACCACCAGATGGAGCCAGTGCAGTTGAGGGGTTTTCGGGAAGTTTTCAGCTGGCAAGGTCAAGACATCAGCTCTTTGAGGACAGACACACGTTGTACACGGTCTAGACTGCAGCATATGCAGAGCATACAGTAGAGACACGAGCAGCGACACGTTGCAACAGCACCATAACATTTCCAAACTGGAGAACCATCTCAAGGCATCACAGGGTCACAGCCCACACTGTGCCGTTGCACTAGAGTTCGCGGTGGTTTGTTTTTCGACACCAGAGGACTTTCTTTTCCTTGACACAAGACAGCGGACCTGTAATCAGATGTCAATTCTATACGCTTCTGTCATGACAAGTAATCAAGAGAACGAAATATATACCCATGATCAGAAATGCAGCATATGTCGCACTTGCACTGGTGCAAATACTTGAAGTGGCAGGAACGAGTCTTAACTACAGAGGAAGATGTCTTCAAAAGATACCAAGAGAGGTGTTTGAAGCCAAGGACTTGGAGGAGCTTGATCTCAGTGGCAACCGACTGACAGAACTTCCAGAAGAAATTGAAAATCTGTCGATGCTGAAGAAGCTTGGTCTTGGTGGCAACCAGCTGACAGCACTTCCAGAGGCAATAGGACGTCTGGAGAGACTGCAAGTGCTTTGTCTTGATAAAAACCAGCTGACAGCACTTCCAGAGGCAATAGGACGTCTGGAGAGGCTGCAAGTGCTTTGTCTTATTGGCAACCAGCTGACAGCACTTCCAGAGGCAATAGGACGTCTGGAAAGACTGCAAATGCTTTATCTTGATAATAACCAGCTGACAACACTTCCCGAGGAAATAGGACGTCTGGAGAGGCTGCAAATGCTTCATATTATGTGTAATGAACTAACAGCAATTCCCGAGAGCATAGGAGGTCTGTCAATGCTGAAAGACCTTCGTCTTTATCACAACAAACTGACAGCACTTCCAGAGACAATAGGACGTCTGGAAAGGCTGCAAATACTTTATCTTAGTGGAAACAAGCTGACCGCACTTCCCGGGGCAATAGGAGATCTGTCGATGCTGCAAATGCTTGATCTTAGTGGCAACAAACTATCGGCACTTCCCGAGACAATAGGACGCCTGGAGAGGCTGCAAATGCTTTATCTTAGTGGCAACCAGCTGACAGCACTTCCTGAGAGTATAGGAGATCTGTCGATGCTGCAAATGCTTGATCTTAGCGGAAACGAGCTATTGGCTCTTCCAGAGAGCATAGGATGTCTGGAGAGACTGCAGAAGCTTTGTCTTGATAACAACCAGCTGACAGCACTTCCTGAGAGTATAGGAGATCTCTCGATGCTGCAAATGCTTTATCTTAGTGGAAACAAGCTATCGGCACTTCCAGAGGTAATAGGACGCCTGGAGAGACTGCAGGAGCTTTGTATTGGTGGCAACCAGCTGACAGCACTTCCCGAGAGTATAGGAGATCTCTCGATACTGCAAGCACTTCATATTATGTGTAATGAACTAACAGCACTTCCCGAGAGCATAGGACGTCTGGAGAGGCTCCAAGTGCTTTATCTGAGTGATAACAAGCTAGCAACATTTCCAGAGAGAATATGTGGTCTGTCACAGCTCCAAGTACTTAGTCTTAGTTGTAATGAACTGACAACGCTTTCGATGAGAATAGGCGAACTGTCACAGCTGCAGGTGCTTGACCTTAGAAACAATCAACTCACTTCGCTCCCGCACACAATGGCGGGACTCCTGGACATCAGGATGCTCGATCTCAGAAACAATCCCCTTGTGGAGCGCGGTGAGGGTGACACTCTTGGGTGGCGAGATCTCCTTGAGCGGCTCGGAGACAATGTCCTTCTCTCTCAGAACGAACTTGCAGGCCCAGTCACGGTGATCAACGAGGACGACGTGTACAGAAGACTCAGAGAGGACACTCTCCACTGGAACATAGAGAGACTCCGGCACATCATCGTCGACAGTGTCTCACCCCCCACACTCAGTGCACACGACCTTCTTGCCATCTGGACACAAAGACTAGCCGAACACGCACCGCCCACCACCGACGGAAGAGACATGGCAAGCTACATCAAGACCGTCTACGGCATAGACGAAAATGCATTTAAAGGATGGAAAATGTATACAAAGTCGCTTGCAGAAACACAGGCCCTGCTCGAGGCAGTGCTGGTCAGGCTGAGAGACTGCACAAAGAATGCAGAGGCGTATGTGCCCGAGCTGTGCAAGGCTCTGTGGAGGTGCCCTGACAGGCAGAAGGCGTGTCTTGCCATGGTGTATCGAGCACTGTACGGGGGAGAGGACAGGGGCACGTTTGAGTCATTTGTGGAGCAGAGGGTGGGAGAGCTGAAGAGCATTGTTCTGGACGTTGTGGTGACGCCGGGACAGGCCACAGAGAATGTGCACGTGCACAACACGTGGCGATACATACTACGAGACAGGCTGGGCATACGCACGGAGTATGAGTCGCGAATGGGCACGTTCGATCAGGACATTTACGGGGGCAGTGTGGGTAACGTGCTGGATGTGTTTTACAGAAAGTTCACGCCGTTGTACGTGATACGGAAGCTGGGCGAGGAGATCAACGAGAGCGAGAAATGGCTGGTGGAGGCAGGGGCGTATCTGAGCGGAAGGCTAGGCGACGAGGAGTATGCAAGAAGGGTGTTTGAGTATGCGGAAGAGGAAGATATCGAGTACATGAACCCAGAGAGAATCAGCGAGAAGGGCGTCGAGGACATTCTGGTGGACATGGGCATTCTGGTGCGGCGCAGAAAGAGAGAAGAGGAGAGCACAGAACAACCAAAGACCAGCAAGCGGAGAAAAAGAGGTCATGAGACAGTCAGGTGCAGAAACCAGCAGGCACGGCGCAGGCTTACGAGATAGAGAATGAGCACGATCAGAAAGCACAAGAACACAGTGCGACATGGAGATGAACAAATAAAGGACTTTCTACATTTATCATATTCGAGCGCGAGTCACCAGCACAACCAGTCAACCTGCGTCCAAAGAGAGACAGACAGCTAGGCACATCATCGAGTATGTGGAAGTGAGCGCATGAATGAGGTGACAGCACACAACGGCAGAATGACAGCACCTTCACCGCATTTAAAGACGATAAAAAACAACCCATGTATCTGCAGAGAATTGTGTGCCTGGGAATGCATGTGCTGTGTTGTCTCGGCACACAGGACATCAGTACGCTACTAGACGAGAGTGCACTCACCGTTCACCTCTCCAACGAGTATGAAGTCAGGTTTATGGACGAAAAGGGAAATATGGTAAAGAAGAAAACGTACATACTCGATGTCTGTTTTCAATGGGACAGAGATGTGTTTGGCAGGGCAGTTGAAATGCTTGAAGGACAGCAAAGCCACGTGAGTGCCGAAAGGGTGGAGACGATTCTGAGAGCAATGGCTGGTCAGAGCACAGACACAGAGAGTGCAGACGTGCACGATGCAGGAGGTGCAGTGGAGGTTCAGTGGAACAGAGACAAGTTTGACAGTGTAGTCCAAACGCATGGAGAGAGACTGCAGAGCCACATGGATGCCGAGGAGGTGGAGGCGATTCTGCATGCAATGGCATACCAGAGCACAGGGAAAGTCGACATTGTGCGTGTGTCTTACTACATGAGAAGAGTAGCAAAGTGTAGCAGGGGAAGTTACGAAATCATGTATGACAGAAAGATATTTGACAAGACATACAATATAATGATCGAAAAGAAGCAGGAGAAAGTGAATGCAGACGACATGGTGAAGATTCTGCATCTGATCGATTATCTGAAGATAGAAGAGAAGTGGAAATGGGCGTGCTATGACAAGCTGGCAAGAAAGACAAAGGAAGACTACAAAGAGGCAGCAGCAGGATTGGTGAAAGAGTATGTAAAGCCACAAAGCTTCTTGTTGTACATACAGTGTCTTCTGAGACTGTTTGCAAAAGAGCACGGAGTGAACTTGACAATAGACGAGAAGAGAAAGACACTCAATCATCTACGCAGTATTAGCAATAAAAAACGGAAAGATAACAGGACAAAGGAGTCGGTGCTGAGAGTGGAGGTGAGCGACAAGTACAGAAAACAGACAGGGGTGCAGCGAGTGGCGGAGGTGTTGATGGAGGTGATGGGCACAGCAGTGGAGGTGGACATAGAGGAGTGGAAGCCAGAAGACAGAGGAATGCTGGAAAGGATCATTTCCAAGGGAAAGGAGACAGTGCTGAGAATAAAGTGCAGTAAAGTAAAGCCAGGAGCGATCGCACAGCACATGTGGAAGCTGAAGAACAATGTCGTGGAGCTGGATGTTTCAGAAAACCATCTAAGCGACAAAGACTGGAAGACAGTGGGAGAGATGACAAGTCTCCAGTGGCTGAACATGAGTGATTGTAATATACAAGCAGGAACAATCGCAAAGCACATGCAGAAGCTGAACATTGTAGAGCTGGATGTGTCGTGGAACAGAAACCTGAGCGACAAAGACTGGAAGACAGTGGGAAAGATGAGAAGACTTGGAAGGCTGAACACAAGAGGTTGTAACATACAAGCAGAAACAGTCGCACAGCACATGCAGAAGCTGAACCTTTTAGAGCTGGATGTCACGTGGAACGGAAACCTAAGCGACAAAGACTGGAAGACAGTGGGAGAGATGACAAGGCTTAAGAGACTGATTATAGTGGAGAACTATAGTTTACAAGCAGGGACGATTGCACATCACATGCAGAAACTGAACCTTGTAGATCTGAATGTTTCAATGAACTCACTAAGCAACGAAGACTGGAAGACAGTAGGAGAGATGACAAAGCTTGAGAGGCTAAACATGAATCGTTGTAACATACAAGCAGGAACAATCGCACAACACATGCAGAATCAGAACTTTGTAGAGCTGAATGTTATGTGGAACAGAAACCTGTATGACGAAGACTGGAGAACAGTGGGAGAGATGACAAGGCTTGAGAGACTGTACATAGGTGGATGTAAGATACAAGAAGCAGCGATTGCACAGTACATGCAGAAGCTGAAGAACAATCTTGTCGAGCTGGATGTGTCGTGGAACAAAAACCTAAGCGACAAAGACTGGGAAACAGTGGGAGAGATGACAAAGCTTGAGAAGCTGAACATAAGTGATTGTGGCATACAAGCAGGAGCGATCGCAAAGCACATGCAGAAGCTGAAGAACAATCTTGTTGAGCTGGATGTTTCAAAGAACTACCTGTGTGACGAGGACTGGAAGACAGTGGGAGAGATGAAATGGCTTGAGAAGCTGAGCATAAGGGGTTGTGACATACAAGCAGGAACAATCGCACAGCACATGCAGAAGCTGAATCTTGTGGAGCTGGATGTATCGTGGAACAGACACCTGAGCGACAAAGACTGGAAGACAGTTGGAGAGATGACAAAGCTTAAGAGGCTGAATACAAGGGGCTGTAAGATAAAAGAAGAGCAGTTTTCGAAATACTTTGCAAGACTCAGATATCGCATATACTAAGATAGCATGTCAAAAGACAAAATGCAATAAGTGGTGCCAGGACAGCCGTTCGAGAAGGCATTGTGTGGCATCAGCCAAGTGTCTGGATGTTGCTCTGTGTCTGTAGCTGGCGACAACCGCCAGCGAGGAGGAGATGCATGGCCAACAGCAGGCATGGATGCGCTGGACCGAGTGGCAGCTAAACCAGAGCCCTAATAAACGCAGCCCTATATATCTCTTTTCACACAGCCAAAGGATTGCACGTCAGACAGAGACCGCTCAGGCAGAGTCACACGAGTATCTGAATGCACTCTGTCCCGTCTTGTTGCAACCGGCTCTGCAGACGCATATTGTGACCCATTGTCTGCAGCTTTGAGCCGCGTGTTGTCATGGCAGTGTCCGTGCGGGGTGCCAGTGCATGTCTCTCT